>BACB01001501.1:0-52412 GCA_000338015.2 Ganoderma multipileum BCRC 37180
AGGGCGACGGCGACTCCGAGATCGCCCTTGTTGTTGAAGACGAGGACATGATCGACTCGACCATGGATGGCGAGCCGTACCAGGTTGGTCGCTTTGCTGCTACGCTCCGTCGCAAGCTTTACAGGGGTAAGCCTGCCGCATCCTGCTCCAGTGTCGTTGTTGACAACCGGATACAGAACATCTCGGCCTCATCGTGCCACAGACGTGCGGTCTGCACGATCGCGCCGACTCCTTCATGCGCGCCGCGCCCGTTCCTAATGACGACGAGACGGGCGAGGACGAGGACCGCATGGTTGCCGATCCCTTGGCCGATTCCACCAACGACCTCTGGAACAACACCGCGCGCAAGAACCGCGAAATTTTCACGGAGATCTTCCGGCCCGTGCCTACCAACCTCATCCGTTCTTGGAAGGACTACAACGTAAGTGTTCACAAAGTCACCGTTGCTAATCGACCCTCACTCATTCACTGGATGGGGTCTCGTAGAACTATGTGCCCAATGTGATGACCGGCCACGTCGTCCCTAATATCCCGCTTTCGCGTGTTAAGGATCGTCTGTCGGAGGTCCGCGGCGCGCTTGTCGAGTGCCCGATGGTGAGCGTCCTCCGCCGTTGCGATGCCTCGCTTCCGTGCTGACGCTTTCCCTCAAGGACTTCTTGATTGACGAGAAGGGCTTCGTCGAGGGACCCGAATGGAAGGGATTGAACCCCACCCTCCCTATCTACATCTAAGAAATTGCTTGGAAATTCGCTCTTAGGGTTAAGGCGAGGACGGAATTGCAATGTAATATTATGATCTATACGAATTGGGTTGACATGATTGTACAACTGCTACGTCAACGACCCTCCGGTTGTCGCTGTCGTGGTCACCAACACTTGCGTGGCCCTTCAAAGCGTTTCTCTCCGTGCGCGTGTGAGAGGTGTCGGCTGCGAAAATTATGTTGGCATGACTTGCCCACTTGCTTGGAAGGGATCGGCCGAGTTGGTACTTAGGCCGCCGTTCCCGTCCGTTTCTTTCCGCATAACGGGCCCAGAGCAGAGCAGAGCGCTAGCGTAGGATGCACGCGTCAGCGTGCTGATAAATATACCCTCTAGGGCCCGCCCGGACCGAGTCGATCATTTACCTTATGCCACTGCCAGCCCCCGTCGCACTGACCTGCTGCATCAGCGCTGCTGCCTTTACCTTCGCCCAACTCGAGCTCTGGACTTGGATCTGGCTAGTGGCGACATGGATGTCCACCTTGACTCCACTGCTTCGTCTAGTTCGGCGGAGCCCTCCTCTCTGGTTGCTCTGGACGGTGATGCGGCTATGCCGAGACTGGAGCTAGATGGTGACAGTGGCGAGCGCCAGGTCGTACCGACAGATCCTTCGGAAACCATTGGAACGGCGACCAAGCCGGCCGATATGGATACCGCTAAAGATGAACTTCCTTGTACTTGTTGTGCGTCTCATCGTGAAAAATCGCCTTATCTTAACACAATCACTTATAACGGTCTTGCAGGGGACCGCCAGGGCTGGAAACGAGCTCGGGGGGGCGCCGGAAAGGAGATGATGTTCAATTCGGTCCTGCCACCTATCAAGACCGAAATACGCCGGGCGGTTGAGGGGGTGAATGCCCTCATTGCTCTCCTTCGGCAATATCACGATCCCCAAAGTGGGGAAACCTCGACATTGTCACAAGCCGAGTTTCGAGAGAGCCTATTGTCTCTGCGTGTGGATGTTCTCCGGGTATGTTGATGAGATCATGAAGAGGATAATTTTTGACGCTGTTTTCCCTTACAGTGCCTGGAGACGGCTACCGTGCAGATCACGGTCACACCCGGCTACGTCTGCAGGAGCACCAGCAAGAAACACCAGGCCCGTTTTGCGGAACAGTACAAGGTTCTTTGCGAGGTTGAAGACGAGCTCCAGAAGAGCATCGACGACGCCAAGTCTCTCTTCGCAGCACGCGACGAGCTGATCAAAGCAGAGGGGAAGATGCGTCGGCGCAAGCTCCTGCAGAGCACCGTTCGTGCCGCAGTGCGTACTCCGTCCGATCCAGGCATACGAGCCCTCCGCTGATGTCAATACTCCTAGTCCGTCATCGCGGTGCCATTCTCGCCCCTGACCTCCGCAATATTGACTGCGGTCGATGTTTTGGTCCTCTCCTTCGTCGTCGGCATCCACGAAGTCGTCCTTCCCGATGCCACCGCGCACGTCCGGGAGACGCTCGAGCGCGTCGCAGCCCTCCAGGAGAAGCTCGAGAGCAAGATTGCGGAGGTCAAGCGTCTGAGGGCGAACCTGGAGGCGGCGAAGGCGCTCGCGGAGGAGGAGCAGCGGACCCCCAACGCCTCCCGACTCATCGACCTCATGGAGAGCGTGCAGGACGCCAAGAAGATGGTCGAAGCCGTTTTCGTCTTGTCGTGCGACGCCTGCGCGTCGACCGCACCCCCATCGGACTCTACACCCATGGCTCCGACGTCGGTCCGTGAAGTTGCGTCAGCGTTTTGCAGGGTGGCGGACGCGCTTGAAGCACCGCAGATAATCGATGGGCCGCTCGGATCCTTGGATGATGAGCAATGTGATATTCTGGACAGATACCTCGCGGACTTGCGCTATTCGCCTAGTGAAACGGAATCACAGACCCTCGTTTAACACCTCATCCTATCTTTTATTCGGTTTCTTTTATTCGGTCTACGTTTTCGGATGTCATGTATTGCTATCCTGGTCGCTATCCGTCGTGTATTCCTGTCCGCATAGCTATCGCAACCAATCAATCAATCGTTGTTTCCCTCCCCGTCCCCTGGTCGGTGCGTCGCGCTTCGTCAACTACACCGTCGCATGCCTATAACCTCATTATCAAAAAACGGAGGCCCTCCTCAACTCGGATTCGATCGCCCCAGCGAGTAGACGGTGGACATGCGCTGTCGGATGTCCTGTATCTGTTGAACAGAGTCAAAAACCGCGACAGCTCTGCACAAAGACGGCACTTACTGAACCAGAAGAACGTCGGATCCGTACACTCGCAGAATCTGATCCGACTCGCATCTGAGCATCGGTCGCCACCATCGAGTTGCAAACGATCCCCTTACCCAGTAATGTTCGTAAATCCGTAATCCGCGGCAGTGTCCAGGATCTCGTTGAACCATGCGTGTGCGTCGAACGTCAGAATGTTGATATCTCGGTGCGCTGCGGCGAAACGCGCGGTATGGTTCAAGAGGGCGGTGTTGTAGTCGATGATGTTCTGCTTGTAGAGCGGTGCGATGGACGTCCCAATGTGGTCTGGAGAGCGCTCGAGGGGCGGGAGAGTGATGAAGAGATACGTCCCGCGGAGGTAGTGGTCATACGCGTTTTGCTGTGGAGGCAAAAGGCCTGCTAGTCAGCCAAGAGGAACGCTGCGAAGGTGGAGGATTCTGTAAGTACCACGGCGCCGAAGAGGGATTGCATCTCGAGCTCCCAGAAGGCCTTGAAGTCGAGCTAGGACGCAACGCAGAAACATCAGGAATCAGCCTAGAGGAGTGTATCAAAGACGTTACAGTGGTGTTATGCAAGGTATCGCCGGTATCGTTGATGCCAATCCAGAAGGCGGTAAGGGTCTCCTCTGGAGGGTGCGGGATGACGTCGGATGCGTACAACGCCCACTCCTGTACTTGATCGACAAGATCCACGGAGAAATTATGGTGGAGGGGAAGTCTGACGTAACGAAGATGAGCATGCTGGCAACCCCGGCCAGGACAACAGACTCGGCCTTACAGAGCCTTGTCGACATCGGCACCCGAGAACGCGAAGTTCCACAACTGGTGTGGGGCACAGTCTGAAGGTTTCCCTTCAAAACATCCTGTGAGATACTCCGTCTAGGGAGGGGCATGAGTTTGTGACATCCAAATAGTCCGAAAAATCGCGTACCCAGGTTCCGCTGTCAGAACCCGTCTAGGAACCAGCAATTAGTCTGACGGCCGCTTGACAATGACATCGAAGACCCACCACATTCGCCTCTATTTCGTCATTTAGAAGTTCCTCTGGAGTGAAGGACGGGTTAAAGGCGCTTCCGATAAAACTGTAGTAATGCACAGTGCGTGAGCAACACTGTAGTCGGTCCTTTGCTCGGAAGAGCGCACCTGAACTTCGGATAGCCATACGTCCCTCCCACGAAGGTATATGAATCCCCAAAAGCATAGACATATTTCGTCCTGTCCCAGTTGAACCTAGATCTCACGTTTACTGGGGCTGCCAAAGCCACAGAGAGCGTAGCCGCGAGACAGCTCAAAACACAGAGCCGTGAAGACGTGGAATACAACGCCATTGAACCTTCAAGAGGTTTCGGGCCTGAGTGTGTCAGACATCGGTGCTTACTGTCATATATCACCCTGCCCGTCTGTTGAGAGGGTAGTTTTCGCTCACCTGACTTCTCAAATGCGGGCCGCGCAGAGATCATCTTCAGCTTCTCATCATCTAAAAGCATTTCTAGACTCGTAGGCTGTCCACGGGTATGAGCATAACGTTACCCCAAGGGTCGTGGAGACGACATCTAGAATACTTACCGGCGCATGGTTCCTCTTCTTTGTGGGTCATTGGGTCGGAGGCTACGAAAGCTACAGGTGAGACCGGCCCGCTTCAATAGGTTCCTGGCCTTCTCCTCATCGTGTAGCTGGCGCCGACTCAAATAGTTTCTTCCGCCTAATCCCGAATGATCAAATGCGCAGTCTCAAGAGAAAGAAAAAGGTGGAGACTCGAATTCTGCAGTCTTGTATACCATCTGAGGACCGAAGTTGGGATTTTGTACGATTTGACCGCCATTGGTTGTGGTCCAATCAAACTCGGATATCCTTTCAGCAGTGAGCGTACGTTGTAGCGACTCCTTGCAACGCAATAGAACGCGATGGTAATGGGAAAGACGAACAGAAGAACTAGAAGTACCAAGCTTACGCGCTAAAAGGTCATCTAGACGACTACATCTGCAGAACTCCGACAGTATTTCTTTAAACTCCCCAGGTAAATATTACAGGCTCCGATTTAACTTGAAGACCAGGTTCGTCATGAACGTCGCATGAACCGCCACTGATTGTATGCTACCTTCGTACTTCCGCCGGATAAGGTGGTTTCACAACGACTAGCTCGTCCTGGAGATAAGATCTGCTAATAGTTTGGAAGGTCTAGTCCTGCGATCAGCATATCTACCGCCAGGTAACCGGGAACCGAAACCTAGAAACGCTTAGACTAGACGTCCGAGCCGTCCAACCAGTCGAGTAATGGCAGCTACCGCAACGGATGGGTTTACTCCAACGCCAACGGATGGCTATCAGACAGCAACATCCAAGCTACAGTCAGCCACAGAGACCGCTATCAAGTCGCACCTTGCAAGCACCACTCAAGTTGAGCTGCAGAGGCGGTCCCACTTCGACTTCCTTCTACGTAACCTTCGTCAAGGTTTCCCAGAACGCTACATCTCTCAAGACGCAAGCCAACCATGGCTCATCTACTGGACACTACACGGATTCAGCATCCTTGGCGCTGGTCTCGACGACCAGACTAAAAAACGGTCAGATACCAGGACATCCGCTTGAGCCACCCCTGACAAGTTCCTTCGTTTACAGAACCATCGAGACCTTGTTGGCGCTACAACACTCACAGGGTGGCTTTGGCGGGGGACCCGGCCAAGCCGCTCATCTCCTCGCTACTTATGCATCTGTTTGCGCTTTCGCCGTGGTGGGACGCCCCGGCGAGGGCGGGGGTTGGGACGCCATAGATCGGTACGACTTGCCAGCATCTGTTATCTTGAGCGTTCCTGCTCACTACAGGATAATCTAGCAAGAAGATGTATCAATTTTTCATGTCCCTCAAACAGGCAGACGGCTCCTTCCTCGTCAGTCATCACGGCGAAGTCGATGTTAGGCGAGTATCGACCCAAGGCATCCTGATGGACGCCGCTCAACCGCACTCTCGACAGAGGAATTTATTGTCTTCTCGTGGTGGCCACCCTTCTCAACCTGCTGACGCCGGAGCTTCTGTCCGGCGTTCCGCAGTTCCTCGCAACGTGCCAAACATACGAGGGCGGCTTCTGTAACGCCTCTTTTCCAGGGTGGGCGTTCGGTTCAGGTAAGGGCGTCAACAGCGTGTCTTCGCGGATCTCCCCTTCACCTCCCATTTTAGACGACACGGAAACGTCGACGCGTTCTCAAAATCCGAGCGACCCGTCAGCGCCTCGCCCGGCCCTTGGAGAAGCTCACGGAGGGTACACATTCTGCGCTGCGGCATCATGGGTGCTCCTGCGGCCATACATCGAATCCTATTGTTCTCCCGCGCCGGGAGGCGAGCTTCCCGAGCCGAAGATCAATGCCCGCGCCCTTCTTCGTTGGTGCGTGCAAATGCAGGGTCTCCCGATCGAACTCGGGGGATTCAAAGGCCGGACGAACAAGCTTGTCGACGGATGCTACAGCTGGTGGGTTGGCGGCTGTGTGGTCCTCGCGGAGTCGCTGCTCGGTGTCGCCGGGGCACATGAGGCCCCGAACGTTGAACATCCGGAAGAGAACGAGGGGGACGGGGCGAAGGTGTGGGACGATGTCGACGGTGTGCAGTCTTCAAGCTATTGGTCCCCGTTTTTGGACTCGCTAAACGCCTCTGTTCGGCGCCGCGCCTTCACGTATGCGGTGGTTCAGAATCCCTTTTTGACAGGCGCGCTCTGCAGGAGTATATTCTATACGCCGGCCAGCACCCTGCCGGCGGATTGAGAGACAAGCCACCCAAGTAAGGCCTTTCACTTACCCCTTTCTCAGACCTCTTCCGATCTATTGCTCCGGACTGACGCCTAACCCCCCAGGCCTGCAGACGCATATCACACCTTATATTGCGCAACTGGCCTATCCGCCGCCCAGCATCGCGTCACTCCCTCCGAGGCGCGCAAGAAGGCTGTCATGTCCGTCTGGGATCCTGTGCAAGCTCGTGCACGAGCAGGTGTGTTCTTGTCCAGCCACGTCCTCTGTTGCGTGAATCGCTGACCTTTGTCTCCACCCAGATACGACATACGTCCCGCCGTCGGATGTAGAGCGTGAGAAATTCGAGGAAGTGAAGAAACAGACGTTCGCACACGCGCTCTCGTGGTCCGAGGAGGAAGGCGCGGAAACGTACGTCGGCGGTGCGGCCAACCGCGTGGTGAGTTGCCGTCCCGGTTTTACGTGAGGTCGTCTGCCTTCTCACCGTCCGCGCGCCGCCACGCCTGTTTCTGTTTCCTGTTTCCTGCAGAACGCAGCACACCCAATCTTCAATCTCACGTTCACCCACGCCGATGGAATGCTGGCACACTTCTACGGGCAAACGCCGCCGCTGCGCTACCCGCTCCACGCCAAGAAGTGAAGTGAAGGAAGGATGTGCACTGTCGCTTCTTCCGGCTTCTACCCGCGCAGAACGGAGCCTTGCGGTATCGATCTTGACGTGCGGAGGAACCGGACTCCCGAAGACGGCGTACTAGGAGGGTCGGATAGCCTCGGAATCTGATGGAACGCAATGACTCATGCTTGTACTGAATAGCAGCCTGATTGGATGGCTCCCCCGCAATGTGTTTAGAAATAGGGTGTGCGCGACCTGCTATGTGTGATACGAACGGTGTCTTTCAGTCGCACGGGGATCCCCGTTGGCTTCGTCGCACGGGGCTGGCTGGAGCCGGATGACGCAGATTGCCCTATGGCGTCGTTCCGGTTAGTGGTGGACTCAATTTTCTTCAAAGTTTTAAGCGTCGACGATCGTACCTGTGTAGTCCGGGTGCCCCCTGGCCACCTCAAGCTGGCCGGGAGCGTATCTCTGGCACGAGGCAGGAGTGACGATGAGCAGGTGGACGTTGGGCCTTGGCGTGGAGACTTCCATGAATGCCTTCAAGTTGCAGGACTTGCTTCTCCGCTCCTTGGCAACCCTCACCGCTGAGATAGGACGATGTGTAGAACGATGTCGTGGTGACGGTGAAGGAGATATACGGGGCACCAACGAGTCGGCGATTTCGAGTGGCCCTCAGCGGTGGCGTAATGCGGTCATAGAGTTCGGCGCAAAAGGCTGGTATTGCAGAGAGATTCGCGTACTGCACAGAATGTATCGGGATGAAGTACGGTAGATAGCAACAGTGTTTCTGTACGATGAGCGGCATTAGCGGGGATTAGGTGCAAGTCAAATATAGCCCTTGGATGGGTATAACGAAAGGTAACGTTCGGTCCCAACATGGTGCGGTCCTTCTACCAGGCAAGACCCTGCGGGAGCGACAACCCGGCCGTGCGCTCCCACCTTTGGGGCGACTTACATACGATAGCGGGCGGACTGGATCCGCACAGCCTAGCCTTTACGGGGTCCTTCCGGTCCTCTCCCTGCGCAGGTCCTGCACCTCCCGCTCGAGCGAGTTGAGCCTCTGCCTGTCCTCCCTCCTCCCCAGCTCCAGCGCGACCATCTTCCGCTCGAGCGCGTCGACGCGGGCCTTCTCCTCGAGCCGCGCCTGCGTCGCGATGGGCAGCAGCTTCGACACCTCGTTCCAGCGCACCCAGCACGCGGACATCTCCGCGCGGAGGCAGACGGGGATGAGCGCGTGCTCCATCGCCACGTTGAACGCGTCCGGCCACCGCAGGCCGTAGCATACGGAGCAGCCCAGGGGCAGGATCTGGCTCAGGAAGAGCGCGACGAGCTCCGCCCTGGCGATCGCCGACAGGCCCACGGCGAACGTCTCGAGGCACCGGAAGCGAGGCACGTCGCCGTGGGAGTTGGGAGTTGGGCCCGATGGGAGGGTGGGGACGGCCTTCGCGTCGATGTGGAGGCCGAGGTGGCGGAGATGAGGGCAATGGCGGGCGAAAGGGAGAAGTGCGCCTAGTGTCAGGCTGGGGCCGTTCGCCTCGGGGACGGGCTCGGCGTTGAGCTGTAGGCTCTTCAGGGACGGCCAGCTCCGGGCGAACTCGTCGATGTCGCTGTCGCTGAGGTTCAAGGCGTAATCCCATCGCAGTTCGAAGACACGGAGGGACCGCGCGGAGAAGAGGGGTCGGAAACATTCGATGGACGGACGTTGTTGCAAGGGCGGAGGCGGAGA
The DNA here is from genome assembly GCA_000338015.2 of Ganoderma multipileum BCRC 37180. Taxonomy (NCBI): domain Eukaryota; kingdom Fungi; phylum Basidiomycota; class Agaricomycetes; order Polyporales; family Polyporaceae; genus Ganoderma; species Ganoderma multipileum. The sequence continues at coordinate 9,032 of BACB01001501.1, forward strand.
CGGCAGTGGGGAGTCCGGGGCGATGATGTAGTCGACGGAAAGCTCCACAAGGGACGTGCAACGGTCGCGGACGGCCATGAAGAATTCCTGAAGTGAGTCCGGCATCGCGATTACCACGCTCTTGAAGTGTAGCTCCGTGAGCTGCCTGGGGAAAGAGGATAGGCGGAGGAGTTGGGTAGCGTTCGAGACTTGCGCGCTGAACGACAAGCTCCGAAGTGCAGTAAAAGCTTCGTTGGAAAGAACTGGGGCGAGGTGAGTGACGTCTGCACGGTCGCCGGGTTCCGCCTGGGCAGGGTCGGCGAGGGAAACGGTCTGCAGATGATGGAGCCTTGAAAGCTCCGTAAGCAGTCGCGAGGTGAGGCAGTAGATGGGCAAGGAGATCGTCTGGAGGTGGGGGAAGCCCCGCAGGAGGGCTGAGACGTCGTCCTCGAGCTGTCTTATGGGCTCGTCGAGGTGTAGTTCGAGACTAGTGAGCTCATTGCATCGTCCGCAGACCTCGCGGATATAGTCTGTAAGGGAGAGCGGTTCCGATCTATACAGATGGAGGCCAAGGTGCTTGACGCGCCGGTGCATGAAAGCGAGACAGAGGGGCTGTCGCTCCGGAGCGTATGCATGCCAAACGATCGACTGGAGGTTGGGAAATATATCTCCCGATGGGCAAGTCGCGGCTAGGTCGTCGAAGACTTTTGTATGCAGGAGCATCGGTCGCTTGGACTTCTCTCCAGCGGTACGGACATGCCGTTGGTCGTGGCACAAGCGGCGCACCCTGCCCGAATAACGTTGGAATCTGTGCCAGTCCGCTGGGACTAGCGGTCGTTTGAAAGCCTAGCAGTAAAAGTAAAGGGGCGTGAGCGGACGTCAGAGAAGGAATGAGTCTAACGACTTGAAAGTTCTACCGACATAGGCGCCAGGTAACCGTCCCATAGCGACCGAGACACGTCCGGGCTTCAGAGTGAGCGGCGCGAGGACAGACAGGACTCGTCTAAGGTCGTGCACCTCGAACCAGAGGGTGTCAAGAGCGATCTCTGCCCAATGCTTGCAGACGCATGCTGCCCGTGCGAGATCATGATCGTCTAGGTAAGAAAATATCATGGCGAGAAGTTCATGGATGTGGCCGAGGGAGCGAGCGACGCTGGGATGCATGCGTGGCGAAAGGAGCGTTTGGAGAAGGCAACGATTCGAGGACGAGGGCGTGGGTCCGGGACGCGGAGGAGACTGAGAAGCCAGGGGGTTCGCCGGGAGAATTTGCCGGGCTATATACCGCATTGTGTTCTGCACGGGATAGAGACCGATAAGACCCCGGAATCACCTTTTCGATGCACTCGCTGTCCGAGAGCCTTGATCTAGATCTCGTCCCAATCTTCTCATGCCTTTCCTTTCCCTGAACAGGCTCTCCCTCGCTGTCACCGTCCCAGGCGCCGCCGGCTCCCAGACAAGCACCGAGCTCCAGCTGACGTTACCCGCCGCACGAACTGGATGCGAAGCACACGCGCCTTGTACTTTCCAGCCTGGAGGAGCCATCGTGGGGAGCGGGGGTGACGCGGCCGCCAGAAAGCCAATAAAAGGATGAAGACCGGTTTTCGATCAGCTGTGCCTCGGGGCGTCTGATCGGTGGTTAGTAGCCGCCCGGCTTTCAACGGTCGCTCTCGGCCTCTAAAACGATGCCGAGGCCGCCACCGCTCAACCATCGCTAAACTGCGCGCACGGCCATCGACCACCCGTCCACGCCAACGACCGTCCGCCTTCAAGCTCACCGACTGCGTCTGTGTGCAGACCTTGCAAGAAGAAGCTGCACGCGGCCACGCATGCGGTGGGAGGGACATCACGGAACTATTCCTCTTGGCATTGGGGTGCGGCACGCTAGTACCAAATAGACCCGCATGTTAAGTTGGAAGTCGGGCCCGTCCTCGCGCAGGAGGAATATTAAATTCCAACCAACGCGCTTGGCCATGGTACCGTGACGCCACCCGCTGACCATCCCCGGCCCTCGGCCATCGGCCACACCCAAAATTACTCGGACTCTGCCGCTCGTCCTGACCCATCGTGCACCCGGAATAGCAAAGCATGAATGGCCAGGCACTCGCATACGTCTCACGGTGCCTATACACCATCCTCGTTCAGGGCTTAAGGATTGCGAAGGCCGCTTCTGGACGGACGCCCGCGGCCCCTGTCGTTTTCTGCGTGGATGATCTGTTGGTGGCCGGGCTTGGGAACACGTAACGCGACGTAAGGGTGCTATGAGAACCCGGATACCTGGGCGCGGGGACCAAATCGCAGAAGATTTCAGGTCCTTCCGGACGGAGGCTATCATCCATACAGTCGCGCAATCTGCGTTTCAAGGTGAGTTACCGGTGGGAATGACGGTACGGGGCGGTGGAATGACGCTGATGAGATAACCTGCCTTCTCTTGACGCCAGAGTATACGATCGAGATACTTGGAAGCGCTGCTACCGTTGACATTGATATGACCTGATACTGCGGAGAGGCTGGCGGAAAGAGCGTCTTTCACGTTTCCATTGTTAGGGAGCCTCCGTGAGGCGAGTCGATTGATTGTCATAGTATCAGAGCTAACTGCATGACTGGATGTGGGACTATGGTTGACCGACAACTAATCATGATCCGACCCATTCCCTTACCGAGCACGATGCAACTAACCATGTAGCACCTGTCCATGCTAATGTACAGTAGCTCCGCAGCGAGAGGCAGCGAGGCGTCCCGCCTCGCGGAGAGCGATAACGAGAACCGGGCGGCGCTCGCGTCTCGAATGGTCATCAGGTTCAAGTTGGTCCGGTGTGGTATATTGACTGACGACGCTGAAAACACCGAGGACCCCGGACGCCGCCAATTTGATGAACGATGACGCTAAACCCTCGCGAAATGCTCCCTGAATGCTCCATCCCGGAGGTGCAATGGAAACGACCAAGACATATCAGAGCGCCCACTTGAATCGTCGCAGCTTCATCGGTCGAAGCCCGGGTGGGCCAGGCCATGACCATGCTTCTTGTGGGGACAATCAGGCCGAGGCAGCTTTGTAAGACGATTTCAATGCTGCAATAGACGACCAGCGCGTTGGAGAGGGGTGCAGATCCACGCGTTGAAGTTGAGGGGGACTCTCGAAAAGGTGGGGGGAGATCATGGATGAAGATGATAGCCGATTAAACATATTCAATACGATGACGTAGAATGCCAGTATCCGTCCTGTCTAGCCTCTACCATAGCCTTGGTCAATAGACATCGCGACCGGCACAAGACGACTCACGATTAACGACGCTAGCCCAACCAACCCTCACAACAGCACGCAACCTTTATCCACCATCGCCCCAGCGCCCATGTCCAACCTCTCCTCCAGAACCCTGCACCTCGTCCTCAAATCCACCACCTCCCGCTCCAGCTCCTCCCGCCGCGCCCGCTCCTCCATCCTTAGCTTCGTCAGCAACGGCAGCACGCGCCCAACCTCCGCCCACCGCTCGCACCACGCCGCCGTCTCGCGCAGCACGTCCGCGAGGAACGCCGCGTCCTCCTCCGTCGCCGCCTCCATCGCCCCGAAGAACTCCGGCCACTCCACCCCCGCCGTGACCTCGCACCCTGGGGGGCACAGCTGGCTCAGGAAGAGCGCGACGCGCTCCACGTCCTGCGCGCCGATGCGCGACAGCCCGAGCGAGAGCGTGCGCAGCTTGCGGAACGGCGCGAGCGCGGGCACGTCGGCCCCGCGTACCGTCGTCGTTGCGGAGACGCACAACCCGAGCTCGCGGAGGTGTGGGCAGTGCAGCGCGAACGGGAGGAGCGCGTCGAGCGTCAGCTCGCGCTCTGCGGGCCGGGCCGTGGGAGGCGCCTCGTTGTTGAGGACGAGGACCTCGAGCGCGGGCCAGCTCGCCGCGAGCTCAGCGACGTCGGCGTGGGAGAGGGCGAGGGGCGTGTCCCACCGGAACTGGAACGTTGTCAGATTCGGGCACTTGCGCACCGGGCGGAGGGTGTGCCAGGTGACGAGGTCGCCGCTGGGGGGGTCCTTGCCGTACACGATGGGGAACGGGGTTCCGACGAAGTCGAGGAACAGCTCGGTCAGCGCCTGGCAGCTCTCGGCGACCGCTGAGAGGAACTCGTGAAGGAAGGCGGGGCTCGTGGTGGTCATGATGTGGAGGTAGAAGGACTTGAGGTTGCTTGGGAAGAATGGGCCTTGTATGAAACATAGCATCTGCGGGATTTGCGCGCTGACGGTGAGGTCGTAGAGGGCTGGAAAGGCACCATCTTGGAGGACCGGGTTCCAGTTAGCGAGGTCCGCAGGATCCCCGCATCCCTGGTCCAGAAACTCGAACTGGATTTGGCCTAGGTCCGGCAGGAGGGAAAGTGTCTCGATGACCTTGCTGGTCAACGTGAACCGGGGCATGGTTAGCTTCTGCAGCTTGGATAGCCCTCCTACGAGTCGACAGAGGTCGTTCTCGATCTCGCGCACTGAGAAAGAGAATCTGAGGTCGAGGTGCGTCAACCTAGGCATTCGCAACTTGATCTCCTGGAAGAACGTCCCGAGGGAGTAGCCTGGAGATGGGACCAATGTAACCGCGAACTCCTTGATGTTGTCGTGCATGAACATGAGAGACAACCGCAGACGGTCGCCTTCCTGGGACAACCACGTCAAAGAGCTGAGTTTCGGTAGTAGGTTGAGTGTGGTGCGCGAGCGCGCCACTTCGTCGAAGACGAAGGGTCCGAGAAGGGCCGTGTCCGCGGAAGGTTCCACACAAAGCGTTCGTACGCGTGAAGCGTAGTGTATGAATCTAGACCAGTCGTTGGGTTCCAGTGCTCTCTGGAAGTGCTGGGAGACAGCTTCAGAAAGGAATGAATAGCATAGTATCCTAACACTTACCGTTCCATCGCACCGATCCTCCAGCTGGGCGAGAAGGCCGAAGAGACGCGGAAGGTTATCTACCCTTCGCCATAGGAGATCGAGGGCGACCTCGGACCACCCCTTGCAAACGCGCGCGTTGCTTGCCCTCTCCGCATCTTCCAAGAACGTGAACACTTGCTCCACAATCTCGGGTATGGCGAGGACGCGGTGAGTGGTTGTTCCGTACAAAGAGGTATTCCGTGAAAGTGGCATGTCTGTCAACGGTAGATTAGTTCGGGAATCCACTGCTCAAACCACTCGAGATAATATCAGGAGCTCAAACATCTCGCCAAGACGGTAGCCAACTTGTATGAGTGGGACTCGGAGTGGCACAGCTAGCCTGATGAGACACTGAGTTTCCAAGTTAAAACACAAAGGAACGCACTACAAGACCTCGAATGGCGTTAAAAATATGCATGGTACTTGCCTAGTTTCTGTTGCAGTCCTGCCAGATTCCACTGTGGGACTTGTATCTGCGGGGAACGGAACAACGAACGATGTTGGAGCGGCAAAGCGACACGCCGTGGGAATGTCGGCTGGATCCTGGGAACAGCGGCGGCATTTTGCATTGGCCTCGGCCCGTGGGCCGACCCGCGCCTCTTCTTGAAGTGCGACCTTGGTCCTGACCGCCGCAACATCATTGATCACCGTGGGTTGTAGCCTGTATTTATGCCTCTCTGTTTGACCCTTGCAAAAAATCGCACACAGTAGGAGCAGAGTAGGGGTGAGGAACATATTTCAGAAGCTATCATGTCGTTGTAGCTCCACACCATGTCGAATCGGCGAGTTATGCCTAGGATCTCGTACAGAGGCCCTGGAGTTTGGCGGTGAGTACTGTATATCCGAGCCTTCCGCATTGCATCATGCTGGTCGGTTCCCTTGAGGTACCGAGCATATTCGCATTGGCGCCAGAGAGTCCTCACCCGAGTCCATACCATGGGCTTGCTGCAGCTCGGCCGTCCGCCATGTCTACCCATCACCTGCCCATTGAATATGAATCCACTACGCGCTGCGGCAGCCGCTTGCTTAGACTGTATGCTTCGTATCAAGGCCGGCCTTCTTCCCTTGGTCAATCGGGAAGTCGGGTCCATAGTCCATGAACAGCTCCGCCCCAGCCGCCATGTTCTTTTCTGCACATCTCCAGATAAGCACCGCCGTGGCGAACCAAACGCGTCCCAACTCACTCGCATAGATACCGATCCTCTGCTCGCCGTACACCAACATGACTGCGAGATGTCCTGATTAGCCAACGGATGCAGTCAAGACATACAGCAGGAAGACGCACTAGATACCTCCAAATTCGCCTTGCGATGGGGCGCATGGTTGATGAACCTCGCAGGATTGCCGGCAGTGGTGCTGTCCACCGACATCTCGTTGTTCAGCCCGAACGCGTAGCTCCGCCCTATGTGGTCGGCCAGTTGGCTGCCGAGCGGCACCCAGAGCTCAGACGGAAACATCGTAAAGGGGCCTGAGGGACGCACCTGCGGCACTGGAACGTGGGCTCGTAAATGAGCTCTCCAACGTATTCTAGGACCAGCAGTCGTTCAATAGGTAATCGTCGCAGGAGAGCCGAACTTGAAGACATACCGGCAACGAGGTCGCCTTCTCTCGCGTTCTCCTCCAGAAACAGACCGAGCCCGTGATTGCTTTCTCTGACCGAAACTGCCTGAGGACGGCGTCAGGCCCTAGAGACACCTAAATTACGGCCGGAAAGACACGCACCTTAGAAGCACGTTGCTGGATCTGCATGTTCCGGCAGGATTCGCTGCAGGGAGTGCAGATATCAGGGTCGCATTCCCTCCGCGCCTTCTTGCACGGGCAGGTATTTGTGGAACACGCCTTGATGGCTGTAATTTTCTTGTGCATCTTGTAGGTCTTCATGGTCAGGTCGGTACAGTGGCAGCCCTTCCATCGTCGGGCACCTGCGACGAGGAATCGTGATCATTAGGAGGGTCATCAGAGATGCGATAGCAGCACGTACAGGTGCTTGCACATCGGCACGATCTGGAGCAATGGGCACCGTTTATGCTGCATGCGCATTGCGTGTCCACGGTACACGGTCCTGGATGGACGCACGGTGCATTGCTGTAGAAGGTGAATCAGCTAGAACTTGGGTATACGGCGGTAGGTGCACTTACGGAACGAACGCGGGAGACCTCTCGTCCCCTGGAGTACATATGAGTGCGTGAATCGGTCATCAAAGGCGGAGTTTGAACCTACCGAAAACCGGGTCGACGGGTTCGCCACAGCGCGTTCTACGTTCGGCCAGGATGGTGTCGCCGAATTCGCGGCACAGCACAGCAATCTAGCGTAGATGTCAATATAGAGGCGAGGAGATTAGGGAACCGGCAATACCTCACGGCAAGGCTTGCGACACAGCTGAGCTAAGGTGCAGGGTGTCGTGGGTGGAGACACGTAGCAGATGACCTTCAACTCGTTGATCTCGTCTTCGGCCCAGCGAACGTGATCCTAGACCCGTGATGAGCACGATAAGACCTTTACCTCTGAAGTACTGACCTTCATCGTGGCTTCTCCAGCGGTATCACATTGTGGGCCGCATGGACCGTTTGCGGGGAGGAGCCAGAATGGCTCATCTCCCGATTGGCGGGGCTGACTTAGGTCAAGCTTGTACTGTTCGGAAGCTAATCGCGTCGTCAGACAAGGCCTCATTTCGTTACGACAGTCTTGAGCTTACCGTGAGACAAACAGTGAGCTTCAGTGCAATCAACGCTGGCGCACCACAAGGTAAGGTAGTCCTGCAATCTTGTCTGAAGGTCATGTCTTTCTGGCGGCGGTAGATCCGGGAGCGGAGGATACAAGGCCCTTGAGGACCCCGGCCACAGGATGGGGTCACTTCTCAAAGTCAGCAGACACGTGTACATCATCTGGGCCAGCCGCACCTCATCCTCCCATGCCAGATAGCGCCCCAGCCCGCTGATGTGGTCCGCAATCGTGGCAAGATCCCGGTGTCGTCGATCTCCTCAATCGACATGCCGTGCACGAAGTGCAAGCGACGCGCGGTCTCAAGCACTATCTCCAGGACTACACGTTGAGATGTGAGTACATGTAGTAAGGAAAGGTGAAAGAATACCACAGACCGTCGGTATCGCGGTGGCCTTCTTGCCACGCCAAACGTGCGTGGTCAAGAACGTAGTCGGTAGGGTTGAATGAAGGGTCATCGGCGAATGGCAGGAAAGGCATGGCGGGTGGGTCGTCTCCGTGGAGAATGTTACGAGAAGTTGGAGTGCACGACTCGTAAGAGGGATATAGTGTTGGTGGCGAAACGGCGGCGTTAATTGTGTCTGCGAGCACGAGCTCCAACTCCAACATTTCGCTGTCATGAACGATATAGCGAGCGAACGAGGCCTCCTCCTGGCCAGCAGTAGATGCACTTCTCGTTTCCGGACGGATTTCTCTTGGCGCATCGAGGTATATCGTGTCGAAGTCGATTGTGGACGGGACCGCGGGGTTTGTGACGCGGAGAGACGCAATTTCCTGTGAGCAATGAACCGCTTCCCAGGCGCAGTATTCGCGCCAGACGTCTTCAAACTGTTTCTTGACGACACTCGCGCGAGATGCGGCCATGAGCGTCACGGTTTACTAATTAACTGCTCCAACCACACCGCAGATATCTCTATAAAAAGAAGGTTCAGAGATATTGTTTATGCACACAACAGATGTTTACCTTTCTAAATTTGCAGCCTCGTATTCGAAGTGGAGCATAGATGAATAGAGGCATCAAGCGGTGGTTGAGCTTCCGAGCACGGCGCCAGCATGATCGTGGGCCGAACAAGCACATAAGCGCGCAGCATCGCTTTGACCTTGTTTGCATCCGTACCAGGCGCCCGTCCAAAGTCAACTCTGGCGAGTCACTGCCATCTGGCGGCGCGCCTTGGGCACAACGCTCACACTTGACCTCATCCAGGAGTGAGATCCTTTCGACAACTCGGCAGGCGGTCTAGGTGCACTTTTTGGAGCGAGTACGCCGTGCCGCTCAAGGGAAGTTTTTCTGACGGTTCCCAGTCTGTGGTAGTGTAACGGACAGGCATGACTTAGATTAGATTAGATTAGATTATGTAGTTAAGGTGGCTGTACACCGCGCCTCCTCTCAGAGGCGCGCTACGTGGCAAGGCTGACCAGCCTTTCACCACGACCACCGATACGTTAGCACTTCTCATATAGAGACTGGTGCAGTGTATTCCGACCGTGTGTGAACCAGGCTCTCCTCATAAGCTTTACACTTTTTTACACTCCTCCACATATCGTGGACTTCTATACGAGAAGTAGAAGATGGACATGCCTCCATGACGCAACACACCCGGACGAACATCTTGTTCATCTCAACGGGGCAACACGCACCTAGAAGAGACTCCGAGAACCGCTTTCGAGCAAGATCGACCTATGATAGTTACTACACCTATTCGGGGTCCTATTCAGGATCCCAGCAATAATCCATTCGCTTCGCCAGCTTTGGTGAGCTCTACTCCATATGTGCACCACGGCGGTGGGCCGTCGTATAATACTATCAACACTGATTTGCCTCAAGTACCGGGAGCAATGCCACTCACGGAAGCCGGACCGTCCGACCCAAGATTACAACATGTAACTCAACGACGGAGTCAAGGAAGGTGACCATCAACGGTAAGGGAAGAACAACACTCGGAACGTTCAATTAGAACGGACCTGAGTAGGTCGGAAGATGGCATGATAAATTCAAATGCATCCTCAACCATGAGGATGAGACGTACGGTCTTGCAGCAGCTCACAGATGCAATAGCAAGAGTACCACATGAAGATCGAGCTAGAATATGGCAGGAAGACGCCAGCATCATTGCGTATCACCAAATGGCCAATGCATGCCGGCTACAGTTGGATGAGGAGTATTGGACGGGACTTCATGTTCCAGGTATCGAAGACATCGCTGAAACGGGCCCTCCGACTAGCAGTGGACCTCCACCGGACCCACCACTGAACCCTCGATCAAACATATATCGACTGCCACCATTAAGGCACCCGGCACTGACGCGGCTGAACCCACGCTTAGACGTCACCGGTAACTCGTTGGCACTGGTCGCGCAAGGCCTCGAAAAGGATGCAATGGCCCCGGAGGAAGCATTAGCCCGTCAATCAGCAGTCTTAACTGACTGCCCGATGACGGATGCAAGAACCATGGCCGTCCAATGAATGGGTTGGGATGTAGATGCTATCCTCAGGTGAACGCGAAACGGCCGCCTTACAGCGGCCGAACTACTGCCTGCCCACGACAATGAAGAGGCAGCGGCTTACTGCATGCAGCAGACGAGCGAATTTGTGGCAGAGCAACATGTCGAGGACCAGGAATGGGCTCAGCGAGTTGCTCAAGCGGCCGCAAGACAACCAGGGGTTCCGTCCGCAAGACGTCACTCTTTCTCGGGCACGAGGCAAGACAAATTTCAAGAAGGATCATCAATGGTACCATTAAGGCAGACCGCATCGGTGCACGGAAGGAACTCTGACCCAGGACTACTTGGAAGTGGACCCATGGTCGGTGAAGACTTAGCGGTCCAATTCCCGAAGATGGCGTCACCGCCGGAAGTGCCACCAATCATCCAGATCCACCACCCAACACTGGACACCGTGGCCAATTCCACGCTCGTCAAGGGGCCAGTTGAACCAATACAACATGTATTGTTGGAACCACCGGCTCTGCGGGAAGGTAGGTGCGTTAGTTTCAATGATGCTAACCAGTCAGAACAGGCCACCTCCCCGACACTACAGGTGGTATCGCCTCCTCATATACAGATAGTGCTGACCGACTCAGCCAAAGAGGAACAACTTCAAACGCTGGGTGTGACTGCTCAGTCACAATACCTGATCACCACCAACCGAGGTTGTCCTCTTGTAAGAGGACTTCCGGTGCGACCTTCGAGCCAACCTTGGCCGGTGAACTTGCCAAGACCGTTGCCTTAGCCACTGCCACCACCTTCAAGGCTCCAACAGGCTATGAAGCAAGGGCACATGGCACACTATGTGCCTAACCCAAATGCGTGATCGGCATCCCAAGCATTCATTTGAGCAGCTTCACCATCAGCAGCACCACAACTGCCATTGGCATCTGGCCAATACTATCAATACCAGGGGTGTACCTACCAGTACGTGCCTCAGGTAGCTGCAGCTGCTGTTGGGTCATCCAGTGACCCGACGGGGTGAGGCAACATTGCCCCACAGAACGTTCAGGTGTCACCCCCACAGGTGGTGCCATCGTATGGCCCTCAAGCAACGGCGGCACTGGGTCAACACCCTGGAGCAATCTCGACAGTACTGATCACTAGGTACAATCCAGTGATTCACCAGCCATGGGTTCAACTCGACGCAACAACATACAAGGAGAATCTATCAATGCAGAAGATACGCACCATGATTGATACACATGTTGGTCGCTCGCCAACGGAGCCTATCAAGGAGTATGCTAAGGCTATGAAAGGAGTACGCTAAGGCTATGAAAGGAGTAACACTCCCCATATATAGTGGCGAGGACGACGATCAACAGTTTACAATGTGGCTCAATGGATTCTTGACTTACTGTCGAAGGCTCAACATCACAGGACCCGAGAACGAAGATGGACACGTAGACTTACTCACACAAGTCTTGAAGGACAAGGCGGGAATATGGCTATACAATAATGTACAGTCTCCTGGTCGACAGCATGAACTGTGGACTTTCGAAGAGGTCATCTTATCACTTTACCAACGGTTCGTCGTGACCGACATGTTTTAGCAAGCCGAAGTCAACTTCCACAATGTCAAGTGGGACAGCAAGAAAGGGGCTGTTGGGCTGAGCAAAGAACTTAACCACTGGGCTGCTCAGATGCTAGAACATCCGAGCGAGAAAATGCTCCATGATAAGTTCATCGGCTGCCTGCTGGAGAAGCTACAGGAAGAGCTTGTCCTCCACAGCAAGTTGGACCCTGACTTCACACCTTATGCAGTGTGGAGTAAATCGGCCATCCAATACCAACGAACCAAGGAGAGCTTGAGAACTTGACGCAAGATAAATAGTCAGTTGCAATCCTCACGCCAGCTCCAAATCACGGCGGTGATCAATTTGGCTCAAGCCAAGACGGTGACTGCTACATCACCGACGGGCCAAAGTTCAACGTTCTGGCCTATCGCTAAAGATAGTGCCACGAAGCCATCCATAGTGTACATCAAGAAGATGGCCTTCTACAAGAAGGATGCCAACAAGACCCCAGGACCGTCCAAGCAGAAACAGCCTTATGCGAATAAGTTGTCCTTTAAGATGACTCAATATCTGGATAAGTCGAAGATTGATTGCTACAACTGCTGGGAAAAGGGCCACATGAAGAGGGATTGCAAGAACCCAACCAAGCCACCTCCTCCAGGTGTCAGGATGTACCTCATGGACATCAACAAGGAGGAGGAACCGGACGACAACTGAGGACCTCCAGACTTAGAGGACGAGTCTCTCAATGTGTTCGAGACAAACTCGGACACTGAGTACGAGCAACCGTCCCTGGAAGAACTACTAGTAGAGGCCGAGCTGCGAATGATACATATAGGTATCGATGATGACGACGACAAGACGCTGGAATGGCTTGCATTCAAAGAAGAACACACTGAAGATTTTGAACGTATGAAGGTATTGCAATCGTTCCAGTTGCAAATGGACCCCTGAAGAACAGTCACAATTACTGGCTGTACGGTCCGCGAGTCACACGACTGACTGACGACAAAGACCAGCCGGTTCGCGATATTAAGGCAATGCAACCGATCACCATTGAGGTCGAACTCAATGGTGTACAGTGCTATGTCTTAGTAGACACTGGCTGCAACACCAACTTGTTCGGTCCTATGACCGCAAGAATAGTCAAGGCAGATCGCATCGACTTAAAGGAACAAGTCCAGCTACAACTGGGCACACGAGGAAGTTGGACGAAGATCAATCACAGAACTAAGGTCAATGTTAAGGTCGGGCCCATCAATGAGCTGGTGTACTTCGACATCGTCAATATCAACAGGTATGATGCCATACTAGGCATGCCATTCCTCACCAAGCATGGTGCAGTCATCGACTTGGAAAGGCGAATGTTAAGTATCGACGGACTAAACATTCCAGTTTACACGGCCGTCGAGGAAGCTGAGGTCCACAAGGACCAAGAACAATGTCGACGTCAAATAATAGGCAAGTATTTACTCGAGGTGGGACCAAGGACAGATCAAGACTAGGGGACTGCAGTGGGAAGTCTCGCAGTGGAGCCTCCCCATTCCCGCTATGTGAACGAAGCAGTGTCTTCAGAGGGGGAGGGGAAAGGTCAACGGACAATTCCTACTGCAGGGAAACAGCACGAGGTATCCTCAAAGATACCTCAAGCTAAACCTTCACCCGAATGACACCAAGGAAGAAGAAGTGACATACAGTCACCCAACATCACAGAACGGTTTGTGCCCACGATCCATTTATTGAGTCCGAAGCATGAGCAGTTTCAATTCAACCGCACTCAAGAACTCCAAGAAATACTCATTCAAGCAATGACCGAGTTGGTCGATGACGAGGAAATCTGCAAATTACACTGCGAGCCTGCGGAACCGGGCAGCAAGGAAGAATACTTACAGCAACTATGAGACAAATGGTTCCAGGCATATGAGGACATGCTACGTCCTCCACCGCCTGAACTCTCCCCTTGGCGAGAGGTGAACCATCAGATTCCGCTCATCGATAAACAGAAACAATACCACTATCAGGCCCCACGTTGCCCTGAAAGCATCCACAAAGAACTTTTGGAGAAGATTAGCAAGTATGTGGCTACTAAATGGTAGGAACTGGCAACTGTCCAGCAAGCTGCGCTGCTACTTTGCGTAGCGAAGAAGAATGGCAAACTACGTACCATAGTTGATGCCAGGGAGTGCAATGACAACACTGTCAAGGATGTCACCCCTCTTCCGGACCAGGACCAAATCCGCATGGATGTGGCCTGTGCAACATATAGGTCAAAGATCGACTTGTCAGATGCGTATGAACAAGTGCGCATTGTCATGCAGGACATATGGAAAACTGCGTTCGCTATGCTGTATGGAACTTTCATCAGCAATGTGATGCAACAAGGCAACTGCAACACATCGGCAACATTTCAACAGTTGATGACCACAGTATTTCGGGACTACATCAGACGTTTCGTCCACGTGTATCTCGACGACATATTCATGTATTCAAATTCAATTGAAGAACATGAACAGCACCTAAAACTCGTATTGGACAAGCTTCGCAAGGTCAAGCTCTACTTGAGCCGGGCCAAGCTAGACTTGAGCCGGGCCAAGCTAGACTTGTACTTGAAGCGCATGGACTGTCTCAGCCATATCATCGATGATAAGGGCCTCCATGCAGATACAGACAAGATGGCCAGGATCAGGGAATGGAGACCACCTTGTTCTTACCACGAAGTGCAACGCTTCGTCGGGCTCATCAATTACTTGGTGCAATTCATGCTGGATGTATCTGCTTTCACGTTGCCCTTAACGGATATGGAACACAATGACAGACCTTTCGTCTGGTGTCCGCTACATCAAACCTGCTTCGACGCAATCAAGGCAATGGCTTGCAGGGCACCCATCTTAAGACCTATCGACCCGAAGAAAAATGAGACAATATGGCTCATTTGCGATGTGTCGATTTATGGCCTTGGTGCGCTATATGGACAAGGTAAAGACTGGCAAACTTGTCAGCCGGCTGGATTTCTCTCCAAGAAATTCACAAGTGCTCAGCATGCCTATCACATGTACGAGCAGGAAGCCCTCGCAATCTTGGAAGGATTAATGAAATGGGAAGACAAACTACTCGGATGCAAGTTTACCATCGTCACAGACCACAAGGTGCTGCAATTCTTCAAGCAAACAACTACGCTGAACAACCGCCAGATACGCTGGCTTGAATACATGGCAAGATTCAACTACACGCTACAACACATTCCCAGCAAGGACAACAAAGTAGCTGACTGTTTGTCGTGCTACTACAAAAATGATAATGTGGATGACTTCCATCCATCACAAGACTACGTCAATGCAGACGTACGCCTCGACCCAGACTGGGAAGATCTCAAAATATCACGCATCATCGAGCTGAGTGCAGGGCACATCACGCAGTCCAATCCGCAAGGATTGGACCCAAAAGAGCGTGATGCATTGAAGGAATTCAAGATGCGAGTCAAACCCCATACCACGGAGGCAGAAGAAATGGCACAAGTGGCTGAGAAGGCCAAGCAAGTGGAGCCAAGCCCTCTAGAGTCACCTGCAGTGTCTCCGGAGGGGGAGGAAGTTCCTATAATGGTATGGGATGTGCTGGCAACAGGACCATCTATTCGCGAAACGTTCAATCATGATGACTCGTTTATGCTATTCATTAAGAATAACTACACGAGGGACAAGGTATTCAGCAAGATCATGGCTAACCCATCTCACTACAAAAGTTTTCAAGTTCACGATGGATACATTTACACCATAAACTGGAATGATGAAGAGGTACTTTGCGTACCTCAGGCCATGTTTGACAAGAGAACCACTATGCAGATCTTAATTGATCATGTGCACACTACACTAGGACATTTCGGAGCGCAGAAGACATCTGAATACCTCCGATGCTGGGTATGGTGGCCGCGATTGGGTACAGAGGTCAAGAAGTTTTGCATCTCCTGTGCAAAATGCCAAGTTTTGAAGCCTTGCAATTAGCTGAAGGCAGGCCTCCTCCACTCACTACCACTTACGATGGCACCTTGGATATCGGTGACAATGGACTTTGTTGGTCCATTCCCGTGGGTAAATGGGTATGATTACTTATGGGTAATTGTGTGCCGAGGCACTTCTATGGTGCATCTTATCCCGATTTGGATGACCAACACCGTGGCGGACTTGGCATTGATATACTTTAGGGAAATTGTCAGACTTCACGGTCTACCAGAATCCATTGTCTCTGACAGGGACCCAAAGTTCACATCGGCATTCTGGAGGGAGCTTCATCGCCTTCTCGGCATGAAGCTCCTCATGTCCACCACGTTCCACCTGCAAACTGATAGAATGTCTGAGAGGACAATCCGCTCAATCAATCAGATCCTGCACACAACCGTAGAGCCAGAGCAATTGGACTGGCTGGAGAAGATTCCGCTCGTCGAGTTTGCGTTGAACTCATCAACGAGTGCATCAACCGGATTCTCACCATTCGAGCTTAACTACGGCTATTAGTGACTTGCAGGTCCTGGCTTCAGGCCTTCAGGCCATCAGGCCGAGCCGCGCATGGGCTGAGCCGAGCCGGGCTCCCATATAGGGCTTGAGCAGGCCTGAGGGCCCAGCTTGGAGTTCTGGCAGGCTGGGCTGTCTGGCCTAGGCCCTTCGATATTGTAGCGTGGAGCTTTGGCTGCCGCTCGCCTTGTTGCGTCTTCTTAAATGTCTTTCATCTGAGACCTCTTTTCACGCGACCACCTGAGTGCAGTCCGTCTTTTTGTAGCCACTCGTAGCCTTAGGTCTCTGCTATGTCTCTATGCTCGGGCCCTGGGCCACCATCAGCAATGAGGACAATGCTCGTCTCGAGCATTTATGTGCCATGCTTCTAGCGTTATGAGGGTACAGCCGTGAACCACCTTTGCCTCGCTCTCTCCTTGATTTTTCTCGCACTCTGCACCGCTTACGCTCTGCTTCCCCTCGATATGTCGCACCCCGAGCATCCTCTTTCCCCACGCAAGCGAAATCTGGCCCCGAAGCTCAAGGATGTGAACAACACCGCTGAGCCCGAGATCCGCATGCATCAGTGAAATGCCCATTCTCAGTCTGCCGCTCCCAATAATAGCTCCTCCTCCCCTTCTTGTAACGACACCCCCGAGACATCCAATGTCAATACCTTGGAGCAGGAGCATGGTTCCGGTACAGTTCTAGGTGTGTTGTATACGCTAATCGGTAGGCGGTCTGGCATTAATCGAGCGTATCCTCCAATCTCCTCCCTGTAGGGAAGCGGAGGCCCAGGGCCACTGTCGAGGAGGTCCCAGATGAAGAGATAGATGGATCCCAGTATCAAGCATCTGAGCCAGAGGCAGAAGAGTCCAGCGACAAGCCCGACAAGTCTAGCAGCGATGAACAGGACAACACCGCCCCTCTGCATCCCAACCTGATGGGCAGGCGCAAGCCCAAGAAGAATAAGCGACCCAAGAAGCGACGCAAAGCCAACCCACCCAACGACGACGTCAATGATGCAGATATCGAAATGATTGAGCTGGACGATGGACCCCTGGAGGTCGATGACGATCCAGTCAAGGACATCAAGTACTTCTTCTCGGACTCGTACACCAAGGACGGACAGAAGTTCCGTGACTGCCAATCATGCTGGTGAGTGTTACTGTAAGCCTGACAACCTGACATTCTTACAAGTTTTCAAGCCAGCCGCAAAAATCAGAAATGCACGCCCATCTCCAACCATACGTCGACACTCCGGCACCACATGCAAGCGTATCATAAGGTGAGTTTTTTTGGCAGCTGTCGCTCTATGGTTTCGAATACTGATTCAAGAACCTCAAGCCCTGTTATCTCGAGTGGTGCAACGTGGAGGGCTTCGTCTCAAAGCTCCTGAAAGAGTCAAGCTCCGGAAGGAGAATGCTGAGAAGAAGGGATGGCAGACCACGCTCGACCCGCATATGAAGGAGAAGGAGTGGATCGTCCCATATTCGGACGCATTATTCAATGAGGTTGCCCGTCACTGGCTCATCGCCACCGACCAGGTTTGTCACGACTTATCCACAGCCTCGCCTCCTTGATTCTCGAGTGATGGTTTATAATTATTACTTCACAGCCGCTCCAGGCCCTGCAGCATCCTGCGTTTCAAGAAATGATCGACGTTGCAGCCCGTGCCATGAACAGCGTGAAAATCGATAACCTCCACAATACTCGCGAGGGTATCTTGCGTGAGTTCAAGCGCAACGTGACTTCACTCTCCAAACGACTCAATGTAAGCCATTTTCATTCATTCTCATGTGTCTGCATTGCTCATCTGATGTTTTCCAGAGCACGGCTATCAAGGGCAAGATCAACTTGATGTGCGACGCGTGGCAGGCGGAGAATATGGACAGCTATTTTGCGGTCACTGGCCACTGGGTCGAGGAGGAGTCATGCGATTTGGGTGCACGCATGGAGTGGATGGTCAAGTCGTCTCTCTTTGGTTTCGTCCGCATGAACTGCTCGCATGATGGATGAAGACTGGGCCGAGCGTTGTTCAAAATTGCTGCACGCCTGAAGGTCGAACACAAGGTCTGTTCTACAAATTGTATCTACATTGTCACGACTTCCCTCTCATTGTTTGGCAAGTAGATTGGATACATCACATGTGATAATGCAATGAACAATGACACCATGGTCTCATACTTCACATTGCATGTCGCTGGAGCCACCAAGTCCAAGTATTCCGGAAGGGGCCACCGTGTGCGGTATGTTGTTGTCATATTACTCCATGGTTAGAGACGCACTCATGCTCCGTCTCTCTGTATAGGTGTCTCGAGCACATCATCAACCTAGCAACTCAAGCGTTCATCAAGGCATATAGCAAATCTCAGTATTACAATCCCGCACGTCCTGATGACGATCTCGTCGCTGTCGATGGCAAGCAGCGAGATGTCATAGGACTTGTGCGTGCGATTGCTGTTAAGGTATGCTAGATTATTTTTATCCAGACTACGTTCTCATTATGACATGCTCTGAGTAGGCACGTTCTTCTTCAACACGGAAGCAGCTCTTCCTCGACCTTCAGGCCAAGAAGAACACTAAGCTGCTCCAGCTCCTCATGGATGTCTCGACTCGTTGGTTCTCAACCTACGTCATGCTTAACCGTGCTGATGAGCGCGAGTCTGTACGTGTTCCATTTTGAGTTTATTGGATGTGAATGCGCACTGATGTCATGCTCAGTTCATGGACGAGTTTGTCACCGAAATGGCTCGGGCAGAGAAGGACAAGAAGAAGTGTCAGGCACTCGATGACATGCAGCTGACCACGGACGAGTGGGTCCGTGTGAAGCACTGCCTTAGTCTGCTCACGGTACGTCAATGCAGTTATTTCTGTCCATGGCCCAGCTAACTGAAGGCCTAAAATTAGTATGTGGACCAGGCGCAGCAGTCGTTCTTGTCGGAACAAGGGCCCAGCCTTCACCTCGCCCTTCCGGCACTCGAGGCACTCCACCGTCGATGGCTCAATGCTCAAAACAAGCCTGAGTACGCGGAATTCAAGCCTGCGCTGGAGGCTGGTTGCTCCAAGATCAAAGAGTACTACGAGAAGACAGCTAAATCGCATGTATATACCTTCGCACTCTGTGAGTGTTGGGGCATTGCGAGCGAGTAGTGCAAGTACTAAGTTGACTTTGCCCTACAGTGCTAGACCCGTCGTCGAAGGCGGAGCATGTTCACAAGTACTGGGGCAAGGAGCTTCTTTCAGAAGTTCTCGAAGATGCCAAAGAGACGGTATGACACGGGCTTACATTTCGCAGGAATATAGATGCTAACATTGACTGTCCACCAGTATAAAGCACGGTATATCGAGATGTATGGCAATGCATCCGGCCTGCCACCAAAATCCGCACGGTCTCATCCAGGGGCATCTCGGAGGCTTGGCACACTACTCCGGGATATCTCTGATGATTCCTGTGATGAGGATGATGATGACGCCAATGCTTCGGACCTGCTAAACTCGTCCTCGAAGCCTTGGCTTGCCAAGTTCAACAGCTATCTCCACTCTAGGGACGTCCTCAGCAACTTGTCTGTCATCCAGTGGTGGGGTGTACGTCTCCCTTGATTGTGTCCTTCCATCATCATCATCTAACTGCCCAATTGCCTAGATACATGCTAAACGATATCCTGTATGGGCATCCCTTGCCCGTGACTACCTTTCCATTATGGCCTTGTCAACGTCTAGTGAGCGGGCCTTTTCGTTGGCTGGCATCACCATCAGCAAGCGTTGCAACCGGCTTAAGCTGGACATCATTGAAGCATTGCAATACTTGAAGAGTACGATCCACCATGGGCTCCTCTTCCGGAAGTCCCCCTCCTCTTTTGTGGAGCGGAGGTTTTATGGCAAGGACCTCATCGCTGATGGTGCGCAAGGTGACTCAGACTTGGCAGATGTTGCTGGGGAAGGTGTTAGCACTTGGAACAAGCTGATCGAGGATAGTGATGATAATGGCAAGGCCCCCGAACATGATCTCGACTCAGATGACGATGTTTTTGTACCTAGTATCGAGTAGTAAACATGTTTTTCTGTATTTTACTCTATGTATCCGAGTGAGCCGGGGCCCGAGCTGAGCCTTCCCCAAGGCTCGGCCTAGGCCGTCAATGAGGGCCCAGCTCAATGGCTGAGTGGGCCCGAGCCATCATAAGCCGAGCCCAAGCCGCGGCTTTCAGGCCAAGCCGGGCCTTGCAAGTCACTAACGGCTATACGCTGCGAACTATCGCAGGTATCCGCGCAGATACTGAGTTCGCAGGCGTCAAGGACTTTGCGCAGCGTGCGCGCTACTACCTTGAGTCAGTGCATGATGCACTGATCGAATTGCACGTCAAGCAAACATACTACATGAACCAATTGTGCCAGGAAGAACCATTCTTTGAAGTTGGGGACTTAGTATACCTGTCCACAAAGAACTTATCAATACCGAAAGGACATGCATGCAAACTTGTGCCAAAATATATTGGACTATACAAAATCACTGAAGTGAACCACAAAACATCAAACTACACACTAGAGTTACCTCCGGGATTGAATGTGCACCCAACATTTCATGTAGAAGTGTTGTGCGCGCACGAGCCTAATGACAACAACATATTCCCGCATCACGATGCATGCGCATTCTATGATGTTGGCAACAACGAGGAGCAAGAATGGATGGTTGACGAGATCGCTGACCACCACTGGGACAGAAACAAGGTTCAATTCCTAATTAAATGGACCCATGGATTGAAGACGTGGGAGCCCTACACGAAGTGCAGTGATCTCGCGGCACTGAATGAATACTTTGGGCTGCAAGGTGTCAAACACTGGAAGCAGCTCAGCAAAGAGCCGCGCGACGTGTAGACGCACCGGTCAGGTGACCGTGTATAGTACCCACAAAACCAAGCAGGTCCACGCGTCTGGGCGCCAAACAGGTAGTCGCCGTGACATGCGGCATTATGACTCGTTAGTTACCACCACATCGACTACCACTATGAACCCGCATCACACCCCACCCACTCCCCAGTCACCCCCGACTGGTGAGCAACCACCCCAGCAACCCTTCCTCGCCCCTCAACAACCGCCGCCACAACAACAGCAACAACACTATGGGCAGCCATCCTATCAGATGGCCTTACCCCCGAACATGGCGCCTGTGCCACAAGCTGCGATGCAACAACCGGCTCCGCCGATATCTTATCAGACACCATAGCAGCCTGCTGTGCAATATGGCCAGTACCCTATGTACATGCAACCACAACAGATGGCGCCGATGGCGCCCTACAACCAAGTACCAGTGCCAACCGGTCCCATCCATGTTCCCCAAGTGGCGGTCACTATGCCGCAAGGGTACTCTCCCCTCATGCCAAGCACAAGCCCCCAACTACCACCATGGAGGTGCATGGGAGAGCGCCTCCTTGCCATGGAGCACCCGAATGGGTGCGCGACCTGCGACAACTACCGCACTCACTACAGAGCTAGTAGTGGCGAGCAGCAATTCACGCAGGCCCATTCGGGCGGCCAAGCGGCCTTCCAACAGCAGCTCATCAACTTCATGCGGGAGAAGGGATGGACCATAAAGGCACCGGGAGAGGGAGGGAAGGATGATGGAAAACTACGGGATGACTTGCAAAAGCAACAAGTGGAGACCACAAGATACAGGAATGAGCGCAATGATGCACACAAGATGATCGACATCCTCAACTGCACTATTGAGGAGTGGAAGAAACTGAACAAAAAAAAGGAGAATGAGAAGGACAGGTACAAGAGAGAAAGGGACAGAGCTTGGGACAAGGTCGAGGCTGCATGGAGGGAACGAGACGAGCTCCAAAAACAACTCGAGCGCCGCAACGGGCAGTTCAACAATGATCGTGACTGCGGTCGTCAATGCGGTCAGTCACGTTCACCTCCTCCTCCCAGAGGAGACTCCAAACAACCGACACGAAAATGGACACCGCCGCTGGGACCGAGCGGACAGGCGTCACGGTCATACAGACTATCACACCAGCCTGGACCGTCTGGCAACCGAGCAGCGTCGATGCCGGTTCAGCATCGCTAGCAACACCTGGTGGCCACTCCAATCCAAATGTCAGCAAGTATGGGTGCACCGGGACCATCGAACATAGCTGTTCAGCTACCTGCAGCACCCCCACCCACACCTCGTCCATATGAGGAAGTGACAGCACCGATGGGTGAGCTGCCCCAGACAGTGAACGCACTAGAAGACCATGACGACCCGATGGAGGGAGGCGAACCCCCGGCTCAGTACTATCCTCCAGGATATGTACACCCTACCAACATTGCGTATGACTCGGCTGATGACGACAATGAAGAACAACCTGATAACGCGAAGGCGGCTGCACGCAGAAGTCGGCAAGTAACACATCAAGGGCTGACGCAGTCGAAGTGCGAACGGGAAGCCAAGAGAAAGGAGCCCATCATACAAGGCCCGGGATGGAATCAGTACAACAACCTGATGGGCAAGTTCGATGGACAGGCCAACTGGGGTGAGATACCTGCTCACCACCCAGGACCATCCGCTCCACACGATCATGATGATCATCGAGTCGAGCTACAACAAGAAGCCCCAAGCTAGCTGGAACTGTGGAAGCACTCAATAGCCACAGGCAACCCCATCATCCACTTCCAGTGGGCGGAGTGGCCTAAGGATATCAAATGGCCGTCGCCTTCACCGATCCACAAGGCCGAATACTGGTACTACTACATCCCTAGGCACTTACCTGATGCGTACAGCCTGATATCCCAGGCCTTCATTGACAAGGGCGCCAGGGCACGGGCCTGCAACCTCATCTACCAGTATGACTGCGACCCGCACCTGCATATCTTCCTGTCACTGGAAACTCTCAAGAAATCGGGGAAAGATCTGGGAGAGGACGAGCCGACTGTCAAGTCGGCTCGTCACTGGCCCTACCAACCCAACCACTCCGGCCTCTGTCAACCGACCCACAGCGACCCACCAGACATGTGGAACAAGTACTGGGTAGTCTACCCAATGACGGTTCCTGATCACCTCAAACCGTTGATCAAGGATGGCATCATCGACAATGACATCATCTGAGGGAACTGCATACTCAAGGTGATGCTTCCTTCATTCAAGAAGAAGAAGACCAACAAGGAAGAAAAGACCAACAAGGAGGAAGAACCAGCAGGTGAAGAAGTGGATGAGGTGATGGGCCTTCGGGGCGCACTATTGAACATCGTCGTCTGGCTCTTCTCAGTCCCTGGCCTATTCCACGCGTTGGCAGAGCGTGAAGGGTTAAGGCTGGCCCCCAAACAAGACCTCAAGAAGATCCAGGGTGATCCCACCATGCTCACGGAGAGGGACTTTGTGTCGTGGGGTATGAAATGCGGGATTACAGAAGAGTCGGTCGTTCTGGCAGAACGAGCCAGGAGAATCACCCGCAATCACGCCCTCGAACGCAATGTCGAGGATAACAGCCTGTGGCCGGATTGGCCAGTGACCATCAAGGACTTCTTGCAATCTCCTCTGGCAGCGAGCGCGGGACCGTCAGTGGCACCAGTATAACCCACGCCTCAAGCACCATCGTGCGCATCATTGCGAGCATCACAATGGGACGGGACCATATCGTGTCTGGCGTCATGCCCCCCGGTGACAGCCTCGCACGGGGGTCACCGATGCAGGCAATGATCGAGCCATCCCTGGTCACCTGAGACAAGGGCAAGCACCGCGCGGTAGACAAGTCCGACAATGATATATCCCTGGGCGTGGACTCTCCGCGAACATGTTCTCCTGCTGGCGGTAGTGTCCACAACTGAGCAGTCGCTGGGATGTAGAGTGTGCGCGCACCCTACTATGTTTCACTCGCATATCAAGACCACGCATAAGAATTGGACTTAGGATGGACAGGAAGGGTATTCGAATCTTAGTGGATTCGAGAGGGGGAGGATGTAACGGACAGGCATGACTTAGATTAGATTAGATTAGATTATGTAGTTAAGGTGGCTGTACACCGCGCCTCCTCTCAGAGGCGCGCTACGTGGCAAGGCTGACCAGCCTTTCACCACGACCACCGATACGTTAGCACTTCTCATATAGAGACTGGTGCAGTGTATTCCGACCGTGTGTGAACCAGGCTCTCCCCGTAAGCTTTACAAGTAGAGTATATGTAGCTGTTCGTGAATCGGTAAGTCCACGACAATCATGTCTTGCGTACCTACGGATGCCTCATTATGATCACTGATCCTCTTGGCAGGCTGCTTTGTTGTCAACTCTTCTCGCTGTCCGATTCATCCCCTACCGAGATTCCTTCCCCGCTCCCGCCCACAGTCGTACTTCGTCGCTATGGATCATCGCCTGTCTTTCCGAGTCCCGAGACGTAGGAACCAGTACGTATTCCTCCAGTTATGCCGTTCCACCGGTCAACGTCTAAACCGTCCCAAGACGCGTGGCGCAGGTGACGCAGATCGGGTTTGATTACCTCGATATGGTTTCCCTCCTCACGATGCGGTCGACCTGCCTCGACGCCTATAACGCGGTGAATCTACACCTACGTGCCTCATTACACGCCCTCCTTAGTCGGTTCGTGCCGGACCCGGCGGCGTTCCTCCAGATGATCACGCCATGGGGTGCCATGATCGTAGGCGAGGCAGCACTGTCCCACGTCCTCCACGACCCTACACTTTGCACGGCGTCGCTCGAGCTTGCCATCGGCAACCTATATTTCCAATCCTTCTTAGACAATCTGTCGCGCATCCTTCCGTACGGAACGCTGGTCGTATCCTGCGTCATCGGACCTTCGCCCGAGCCGTTCCCCTTCTACCGCCACATAACTCGCATTGCCGAGTTACGCCTGTCGTCAGGCTTGTTTGTGGTCGTGTACGAATCAGTCACACCATCCCCTTGTGACGTCGTCGCCGGATACTGGACCACCGCGCTGATGAACTTTGTCACCGCGTTCACTCTCGGATGCGCTTACCCCCGTCTCACTCTCAACGGGTATGCCCTCCGCTGCGACAGTGCGACACCCGATCTAGTGCCCTCGCGTCGCGGGATCTCGACATGGCAAACCGTCTGGACGTGTACGGGTTCACTAGCGCTGTCTGGAGCGACTCCTGGCCACTGTCCGCTCGCAGTCCCACACCGACCACGCAGTCTCCTATGTCTGGTGTCGCATGGTGTGGGAGGTCTTTGTATGTCTGCCCGCACCAGGGCAGATATTTCGGGGACCATGGCTCCCTCGTCGTCTTCTACGACGGCTTTGGCGTGGATTTGAAGGAGTTGCGTGATTTCTGCGTCGCGCCTTACGGCCCGATGGTCGCTTGGCGGCTGGCTTCGAGTGGGCGCTGTCTGGGGAGCTGCCTCGAGAAGGACACTGTGCTCCCGCCCTACGTCGTTTCTATGCTCTCTCAGTTCGCGGAGGACACTTCGGGCTCCGCGCGGTCACAGCGACAGCGACAGCAACTCGTACATACTGAATTTGATGTGAGAAACCGTTCAGCCGTTGTCTCTTCCCCCGCACCTCGTCAAGGTCGTCGCAATTCCGTCTAGTGTGGACCTACTATTTCCGATGTGGTGGAATGCTGTTACACCATGACTTGGGCTACTTGAGCTCCGGAGTCAGTCGACGATTAATAGGCAATGTTCGCTCGAAACCCTGACCCGTCGCCAGGACTGCCTTGGGGGGGGGGGGGGGGGGCGATATTTATATAACCTCATCATATTATGGCAGGTATTGGCCACTTGGCGCTGCATACAAGTTTTGTGAATAGCGGCGTCATGCTCGGCATGTCCATACACCCAAGCGCCTCCCGACCAGACTGCCCACAAATCTGCAGTTGTCGCGGCGTAAGCTTCCAATAAGGTGACTCTCTCTTAACTTTCCGCCATCACGAACTATCCTCGGAGAAAACAGGCGGGATGGTCACTGGACGCGCTTCGGGACCAAGCAAACACTTCCCGCCGTCCCTGGCCGGCCCGTCGTCCGGCTCGTGACCACAACATAACTGTTTAAATATGCTCGTGACGGCACTGCACCTGCAGCTTCAGTTCGCGGGGGATCATGATGCGCTTCAATCTCGTCTCCTTGCTCGCCGCGGTTTTCTCGGTAATAGGGACGGCCGTCGCTGTCGAGGCCGACAGCGGGGCCAGGAACCTCTGCACCCTCCGGCCGTTGGGTGAAGGACGAGACGATACAGACCAGGTCGGGACATCCTAACGTCACGTCCCTCCCTATGCATGAGCTGACGCGATCCATGCGCAGGTGGAAGCTGCTATCGCAAAGTGTGGCCACTTCGGGACCACAGTCTTCGAATCCGGTGAATACAACATAACGCGGTTCGCACATTCCCTCCGACGCTCGTGAGTGAGGCTGAAAGCTGCTTGCAGGAAGATGACATGGAACCTCGTCTCCTCCCGCGTGGACCTGCACGGCTATCTCAGCGTGAGCGTCCCATCCCGCTTTCAACGTCACCATCCGCTCACTAGCATTCGCCCCATCATGATGCACCCAGTTCAAGCCGGACATCCCCTACTGGCTGAACGCCTCCAACACCTACCGCGCGATCTTCATCCAGTCCCAAGCCTCCTGGTTCGTCGTCACCGGCCACGACTTCCTCATCGACGCGCACTCCCGGGGCGGCATCAACGGGAACGGCCAGGCGTGGTGGACGTACTTCGCGAACCGCACGCGCCAGGACGGCGACGGGCGGCCCGTCGCGTTCACGCTGAGCAACGTCACGCGGGGGGTGGTGAGGGATTTCAGGGTGGAGGCGCAGCCGTTCTGGTGCAATGCGGTCGCGGACTCGAGGGAGGTCACGTATGACGGGATGTATTGCAATGCGACGAATGGGGACGCGGCGTACGCGGGGAAGAAGTGAGTCGTGTTCAAGTTCGCGTTGCGGATGTCCGAATTGATCTGAAGTTTCGTGGTTACAGTATTGTGCCAAACACGGACGGTCAGCTGAGCCGTATCCTGCACGTTGACTCCGCATTCATGAGGTCATCTAGGAATCGATACGTACCGTTCTGACAAGATTACGCTTCTGCGCTGGGATGTAAGGAATCGCTTTTGCCCCCAACCGCGCTCATATTACTGACTCTAGTTTGCTTTGTAGATCACCTGCGGCGATGATTGTCTGGCAATTAAAGGGGTAAATGCATCGGTGGCTTGTCACTTTCCTCAACCTCGCCTGCTGATGGAGACTTGCAGAACTCGACGAACCTCTTCGTCAAAGATGTTACCTGTCGTGGCGGAAACGGCATCGCGTTTGGGTCTCTTGGGCAGTACGTCCAGTTCGTAAGTTGGTCTCTTTCCCCCCCTGTCTCTTCTGTTGCTGAAGTCTACTCCGCCAGAATGACATCGTGGACAACGTGGTCATGGAAGACATCAAGGTAAGCATAAGTACCATCTGCCACATTGCCGGATATGGTGACTGACAACCCTCTTCTACCTTTCCGCACACAGATGATCCGTCTAGACCCACAAGTCCAGCCCAACATGGGCTCGGGGGTGTACTTCAAGACCTGGACAGGCACTGTCAACGGCGTCCCGCCGACCGGTGGAGGCGGGGGCGGCGGTACGTAGACCCTTGCGCTTCTCCCACCCTCCCATCCTCATGCAGCTCGTTCGGCCATCTGACAGGATTCGTCTCGAACGTCGTCACCAAGAACGTCTCGCTCGACCGCGTCTCCCGCCCCATCCACGTCTATCAAACGAACGGAGGGCACTCGTACGTCTCCTAATCCGGGTTTCCACTTTCCAGCGATCGAGCTGAACTGAATTTGAATTCCCGTGTGTGTCCGTGTCATGTCATCAAGGGCGACGCGCCGTCCACGCTACAATTTAGCAACCTGACGTTCGCCGACTGGACCGGGACCTCGGAAGGCAGCCTCCGTGCGTCACCCCGTCTCTCAGAGTCACGATCTCCCCCCAGTACTAGGACTACAAAGCTGACTGGCGCTGCCCGCAGTCGTCGACATCGAATGCAGTTCCGCCGCTCCGTGCCCCAACATGAGATTTGAGAACCTCAACATCTCGGTCGTCGGCGGGAGCGCCCCGACCTACACTTGCAAGAACGTCGTGAGCGAGACCGGGCTCCCTGGTAAGCCCTCTGCTACGATGTGGCATCCGACATGGAAGATACTGATGGACCCATGCGTGTGTATAGGTTGCACCATCATTGGGGATGCTTGACATCGACGGGAGGCCGTGCTTTTAAAACGCCCTTCGATACCGTAGCGCGAGTGGCGTCCGCGGGGCCTATATGTATCCTCTGAGATCGAATGCTATGTCGCAACTCGATGTTCAGTAGTGGGGTCGACATTTGAGGGCAGGGGTTAATCGGACTATGCTAGCTCGACCCTCAAGCTCCGATAGTAACCGTCCGACTGCCGCGTCTTCACATTGCTCACGATCCTGAACGCCGGCTTCCGCGGTGATCTTGGGCCATTGATTGGGACATCGCGAGAGGCGTAAAAGCAAACAAGAAGACAAATCTCGAGCTCGAGTGGATACGCAGAGAAACTGATCGGGATTGATGATGGAAGAGAATTCTATGGAGAGAGGCAGCAGGGGCCGAGAGTGGGAAGGAGCACGTACGATCCAGACGCGTGACGTCACGCGTCTGGATCGGAGTTTCCCGAAGCGCGTCCTGCAAGGACAGCGCATCATCTGTACTCGACTCCTACCTTGCACTTTCACAGCCTTGGATATTCACCTCTCTCTGTATCACTGTATCCGGTCGTGATATCGGCGCGGAGCCCTCTGTTCGCTTCAAGAGATGGCGAGACTGGTATAAACGACTGGCAGATGCGGCCTGCGTCGGCGATCCGTTTTCCAACCTGCCTGCCCCCGGCTCCATCCCGCTCAAGGCCATCTGACCTCTGAGTATTACATGCATTCCTTCTCTATCGTGTGCTCGTACTGACCCGCATTTCCCTCTCACAAGAAGGAGGTCGAGTCATCACCATGCCCGATCGGATCTTGCGATACTGATCTAGGTTTATCTTATCCGCCTCGGCTTTCGACACTCCTGCGTCCGGCCCAAAATTTCGAGAGCAAACTCATCCTTCCTCCCCTCTCAGCCATGGCCCCCCTAACCCACCCCTCGATCAAAGGTGCGCATACAACTGTTTACTCTCTGACATGTTTTCTGACCCTGGTGATGCTCACAGATGGCTGGTTCCGTGAGATCTCGTCCCAATGGCCCGGGCAGGCCATGACCCTCAAGGTCAACAAAATCCTCCACGTCGAAAAGTCGCTATACCAGGATGTGCTCGTCTTCGAGTCTGAGACGTACGGCAACGTCCTCATCCTCGATGGAGTCATCCAATGCACAGAGCGCGATGAGTTCTCGTAAGTCCTTCTACCGCTCTAAACGTCGCGGTTTGGGCAGTTGAGCTCCAATGAGTGATTAGATATCAGGAGATGATCGCACATATCCCTTTGGCGAGCCACCCGAACCCAAAGAAGGTCCTCGTTATCGGCGGCGGGGACGGCGGTGTCGTCCGCGAGGTTCTCAAGCACCAGTCTGTCGAGGAGGTCGTGCTGTGCGACATCGATGAGGTGCGTAACGTCCAACCTACGCACTCGCGCAAACGCCGACGAGCTCGCAGGCTGTCATCAGGGTGTCCAAGCAGTACCTGCCCCACATGTCCTCCCTCCTCAACGATCCGCGCGTGACCGTCTTCATCGGCGACGGCTTCAAGTTCCTCGCCGACAACACCTCCACCTACGATGTGATCATCACCGACTCCTCGGACCCCGTCGGCCCCGCCGCCTCCCTCTTCCAAAAGCCGTACTTCGAGCTCCTCCGCGACGCCCTCACCCCCGGCGGCCACATCTCCACCCAGGGCGAGTGCCTCTGGCTCCACCTCCCCCTCATCCAGGACCTCCTCGCCACCACCCGCGCCCTCTTCCCCGTCGCCGAGTACGCGTACACGACGATCCCGACGTACCCCTCGGGCCAGATCGGCTTCATGGTCGCGGCGAAGGAGCCCGGGCGCGACCTCGCGACGCCGCTCCGCGACGTCCCGGGCACGCGCTACTACAACGCGGAGGTGCACAAGGCCGCGTTCGTCCTGCCCGAGTTCGGCCGCGCGCTCCTAAGGGAGGGCAAGGACGTGCGTCCCAAGTTCGGAGCGGCCGCTGCGGCGGCGGGCGCACCGAGCAAGAAGGTGCTGCTCCTCGGTAGCGGCGCTGTTGCCCGCCCTTGTGCGGAGTACGTCGTGCGCAACCCCAAGAACGCGCTCACCATCGGTGCGTTGGAGTGCGAGCTGGCGCTCTTTTCACTGAAGCCTCAATTGCGATTACGATTACTGAAGCCTGACCTGACGCGTTGCAACAGCCTGTCGTACCCTGAAGAGCGCCCAGGCTCTCGCTGCCGACCTGCCAAACACGACCGCCCAGTCTCTCGACGCAGGGTCCGAGGACCCCGAGAAACAGGCCGCCCTCGAGAAGGCGATCGCGGAGGCCGACCTCGTCATCTCGCTCGTCCCGTACATCCACCACGTCAACGTGATCAAAGCGGCGATCAAGGGCAAGACGAATGTGGTGACGACGAGCTACATCAGCCCCGGCATCCGCGCGCTCGAGGACGAGATCAAGCAGGCGGGCATCGTGGTCATGAACGAGATCGGGCTCGACCCTGGCGTCGACCACCTGTACGCGATCAAGACCATCGACGAGGTGCACGCCAAGGGCGGGAAGGTCAGTGCCTGTCTTACCGTGATTCTCTCCCTGGACGTGTACGTTCGCTCATGCGGCCCATCCATCCACGCAGATCAAGGAGTTCCACTCGTACTGCGGCGGCCTCCCCGCGCCCGAATGCTCGGGCAACCCCCTCGGGTACAAGTTCTCGTGGTCCCCGCGCGGCGGCCTGCTCGCGCTGCTCAACGACGCCGCGTACATCGCGCGCGGCCAGGAGGCGACCGTCGCGGGGAAGGACCTCATGTCCCTCGCGAAGCCCTATTTCATCACGCCCGCGTACGCGTTCGTCGCGTACCCGAACCGCAACTCGGTGCCCTTCCGCGAGTACTATAGGATCCCGGAGGCGGAGACGGTCGTACGCGGGACGCTGCGGTACCAGGGCTTCCCCGGGTTCATTAGGGCGCTGGTGAAGCTCGGGTGGTTGAGTGTTGAGAAGAGGGAGTGGTTGAAGGAGGGCGAGGGATTGACGTGGGCGCAGGTGTTCCAGCACGCGGTTAGTGCGGCGGACGCGAGCGAGAGGTGCGTCATATTTGCGTTTTCCTGCGCGTCCTCGTCCTAACAGTTCATAACCCCGTGACTAATTAGCACTCTCATCGCGCGCGTGCGCGAGCTGTGCGAGTTCCCGGACGAGGACGAGGCGCAGCGGATCATCGCGGGGCTGCGCTGGATCGGGCTCTTCTCGCAGGAGGAGAAGGCGACGCTGCGCGACGCGAACCTGCTCGACACGCTCTGCGCGCAGCTCGAGACGCTGATGGCGTACGCGCCTGGCGAGCGCGACTTTGTCATGCTCCAGCACAAGTTCGTCGTCGAGTGGGCGGATGGCAAGACCGTAAGTCTGTTATTCCTCCTTCCCTTCCACTTCGAGATTCCGTTTCCGCAATGAGAATGAGCAGGGGGGCTGACGGATATACGGGGCGCAGGACACGATCACGTCGACGCTGGAGGCGTACGGGGACCCGGCGGGCCACTCGGCGATGGCGCTGTACGTCGGCGTGCCGTGCGGGATCGCGGTGCAGCTCGTGCTCGACGGGAAGCTGAACACGCCTGGGGTGCTCGCGCCGTACTCCAAGGAGATCTGCGACCCCATTCGGGAGATCCTCGAGCAGCAGGGGATGGGCCTCGTCGAGAAGGTCTTGTGAGAGTGGGGGGCGGGAGGTGTTTGGGTGCGGACGAGGTCCGATGGTGGAGAAGAGAAGAGAAGAGGAGAGAAGAAGATGAAAATGCGCGAATTAGGTTGTATCGATATCAATACCAATAACAGCACTGCTGTATAGAAGTTCTGTCCCAGGACGTTGGGCGTTCTATGGGGTGCGCGCGCCGACGTCAGTGGCTGGATGACCTTGACCCGATCATATCCATGGAGATCTGTCACGGTGAGGACGCGGATTCGTTCATGGCAGACGGGCGGGCCGATTCTCTCCCAATGTCATCGTTCCTTGAAGCGAATAGAGGCTTCTTTCCCAACATCGCAGTTCGGTGGCGGATCAACTTGGTGTGCAGTCGAATCTGAAGAACGTCTGTGCAAAGGAGTTCGATCGTTACGAATCCCCCCTCCCCCACACACACACGCACCCCCCAACATGCACACCGCACGCGCGCCGCTCGATCCCCTCTCGCTCACTCCAGCTCCCCTCGTGAAGGACTACGAAGGAGGGCGCGATCAGTTGAAGACCTGTTATTGACTCCAGTCAGGTAGAGGCACTTCAACTTCAGTGGCGCCCTCACGTCGTCAGCGCCAGCGCCCCGGTCCGGGCGGAACTCAAGGCGGTTGGTCTCGGGCCGAACAATCAACGCCGACAATTTCCCCCTTCCTCACAAGTTCACTCAAACTGACTGTGTAACCAGCTGCATATGTTCCTGATCGCTGCGCAAACTGGTGGCGTTGTGCCTAGGATGGGTTAGTTGGGGCTGAGCATAGATGGTGTAAGTACATTCTTAGTTGCATATAGCCTGAACTTATCTTATTATTTCGGAAACGACATGATCATGAGCGGTACAGGATGGTCTTCGTTCAGCGTAGATAAACTTCGTAATCTCCTTCTCGTTCGACGTTCCGCCTCAGACGGAGAGGGGACACATCCGATGGACACGAGGCCGCCTACGAAAACCAGACAAGTCAGCATCAGCATCCCAACCACCGCTTCGAACCAAGAAGTGGGCCAGCTTTAGCCTCAAAATGGTAATGGGCGGGCCATATCCTCACCGAACGCGTTATCCTCGCAGCACACAGTGTTCGCGGAGCTAGCAATACGACCGCATCAGTCCTCCCTCTCTCAATCCTATACAAAACACGACGGGACTCACCAGGCGTCAGAGCCGCCAACGTTGACGACGGAGATCGGCGAGCAGGTGATCCCGATGGGCGTGGTGATGTCCTGGATGACAACCCCGATGGACGCGAGGAGCGACGTCGCGGCGGCGCTGCCCGCCTGCTGCACGGATTGGCAGCACTGGATGGACCCAGTCGAGCACGACTCGGACGTGCCGCCTGAGGCTGCCGGAGCGGGAGCGGGGGTGGCAGCGGCGAGGATTGCGAGCGCGGAGAGCGCGAGGAGGGGCTTGGCGAACATGTTGAGTGCGGTGCGGTGCTTCGAGCTTGGGCCTTGGATGAGCTGAAGGGGCTCGATGGAGAGCTCGAGACTGTGCTGGGGGGCATTTATACACTCTTGGAGGGCCACCCCGTGCTCGTCGACTGCGGTATTGTGGGCGTACCTATGTCATCGACGGGTCGTCTGGTTCACAGCGGGCTCGAAGGCTCCACAGTTCATTGTATGCCTGGAAGCTGCGCGACCGCGACGGCCGCCGCTGTGCAGGTGCTCGTCGTCGTTCTGAGGCGGCCGCGAGGCGTCGCTCCACTCGCCTTCGAGGGTCGGACGACGACAATGCAGCCGACGGGAAATCGCAGTTAGTGGTTCGTCGCACTCCACAGTCACGATGGTACACACCGCGGTCTCCGAAAACTGCCTAGACAATGCTGCTCCTCGGACCAATTGCGGATCTCTGTATTAGGAGGTGTCGCCTTTCATAAATCGCAGTGGCTAGATGGTCTCTGAGTTGTCGTCGAGCAGAGGGGGGTGGCTGAGGAGACCGTAGACAGTCAGGCAACACCATCATCCACGATCACAACTAAATAGCACTGACCGCGGGGAAGTTGTGGACAGCACCCTCTCCAGCGTACAAGATATCGTTGTCTATTTTCGCAAGGACGGGGTTCTTTGCGCGCATGCTGTTGCCGCGAATGCGAATGCCGTTACACTACGTTTTCGAAGCGACCTTCGCGGCGAAAACGGGGGAGACGAGACGTCGAAGGCAGTGATCGGTGAGATCATCTCCGCGTGAGACGCTCTAAACATACCATTTGGTCAGTCGTTCTATCCCCGACGGACCTCAGTCGGAGCATCGAATAGATGACGTAGCGGGCGAGAGGGACTGCATTGCCGTGGGACTGCGGAAGAGCCTCTCCCGTGAGTGGGACACGTGTAGGGAATAACATATACACCATGGGAGTGCTCGGGTGGGAGTTGTCAGGATGAAGGAGATCCCCTGATCCCTTTCTACAGTTTGCGAATCAATATCATCTGGCAGTCTGGTTAGTCAAATAACTCATATCTCTCAAGCCAAAGGGGGGGCCATGGAAATATCCTGGACTTGCCTCGTGGTACCCCCGGGCCCGGGCCGTACCGTGGCGTGGTTGAAAGTTACTTACTTACTCCGAAGTAGCGGGCTCGCGGTACAGGACTGAGTAGTTATCGACTGGCCATAGGGTCACAAAGCGCTGCGACGCAGTTTGAGGCAAGGCCAGAGGCACCCCCGGGCTGAGATCGGCGGCTGGGGACGATGCGGCTGACAGTGGATAGAGTTCAAGCGTTGTTTGTCTCTATTAGGATCGAAGGCTCTATGGGCGTTAAATATACCAAATCTGGTAGCGCTCTCATCGTGTGCGCTCGAGTCGACGTGACATTCCACTGTCCCTATCCGCGACCTTCCCTCGCGCCTTCGTCCTTGTACCTTTGCTTTTCGCTTTAGCCCACACTCCATGACAAATTGTCCGTTAGGTCACTTCAAGTCGCTATGCTAGCGGGCCTTGTCAACAGCGGCGTGACGTCAGGGCCCGGGGTCTTCACTATTCTCCAACCTCTCCTCCCAGGGCGAACCCATTTTCCTACTGCGTGTACTACGGCAGCATTTGACATGCGCTGAATACCAGAGGAGAGTCCTCGGGGGGATGTGAAGAGACTCGAGAGCGGAAGGAAAGGGATCGGTGGAACATCTGCCCGAATGGGGATGCATGTGCAGATTGCAGACGGGATGTACTACTCTACCGTCTGGGTACGAGACCAGAGCGTACCTGCATTCACATCAACCCTTTCTTCTCCAGGGTCGCTTCCTATGCTTTCCTATGCCACCGCTAGGCATGCTTTCTGTGATACCTCAGGAGACCATCGCCGGGTGAGGTTTCTGCTGAGGTTGTGAGGGAGACTGGCGTGATGAATCTTCCTTGCCAGTTTACCCCGGAACCGCCGAGCATTTTGTCGACCAACACTCCTATCGATCTCAGATCCTGCGGTGCCTTGTCACTCATGATGTCATCTCAACCGTTGCGATGCTTTTCTACAAAAGGTTAACGTTTCGGCTCTCGGTCCAATACGTTTCGGGGACATGCGGCTCGACAACGCCTTGACACTGACGCTTGACTGTCATGTGTCTTCTGGCTTCATGCTACGTGACAGCACCGGGTTTAGGAATGCGCGCCACAACCTCTCCTCTTAAAGTGGGAAGGCAGAGGTTTAGGGAAAAGCCGAGCGCCTTCCCCCTTTCGAAGCAAGAATTTGACCATTCGTCGATCCACTCACAGACGCATTTCACGGCCACGTAACGAAAATTGCGGAACGCGCTAAGACGGACTAAGGCGCGTTTCGTCTCGTTCCTGTCTCTCACTGACGCGAACACACAGCCCCACAAGCTGGAGCGAGGTTTGGACCGGACCGGGAGCGCCGAAGGTCATTCAGGCACGCGAGTCCGTTGATGCGTCTCCCCGCAATCACGGACGACCTGCTTCGCGGCCCGTGGCCCCCGTGGGGTCTCTTGATCGAAATTTCCCAAGCATAAAACCCCGAAACGGGCTGCGAACACATCCTCGGGCCACCCTTCTTCCACTCGTCGCCGCCTCCCATCTCTCTCGTCAGCGTCACGAGTTTCAACATGGGCCAGCAGGGCACTTTCCAGAACATACGGGTCTACTGTGAGCTTCTCGCGTTCTTCTCGAGAGCGCAAGTGTTGCTGACACGCAAGTGCGCGCACACAGGGCTCGCGTTCATCGTGTACTGGGGCATCGTCCTCTTCGGTTATGATACGTGAGTTGCCGTGCTCATGCCTTGCACACCTACACGCATGCTGAGGACGGGCGGGGACAGCGGTATCGGCGGAGGCGTCGTCTCGATGACCTACTTCAAGTCGCACTTCGGCCTCCTCAACCCAGACAACACAACGAACACGAAGAAAGCTAATGATGTCTCTTCGAACGTCGTCTCGGTGCTCCAGGCCGGCGCATTCTTTGGCGCGTTGGGGAGCGCACCCATCTCAGGTGAGCCCACTCTATTGGTTGGCTTCGAGGGGGGGCTGGCGCTCGTGGTTATGGCGGGGCTGGGTAGGTTTGATTTGCGGGAAGGAGATCGCGCCGTTGCATCGAAGGCCGTGCGTTGGTCATGGGATACGGCAGGCGCGTATTCCATTCTGCTAGGCCACTGCCGTCTCGGTGGTCTAGAGCCCCGCCGCTCAAAGAACTAGTGGATATTCGCGCACTTCGGTATCCCGCTGGTTTTCGAACGCGGTGTGGCAGTGCGATTTTGCGGCATTGAACCGTTGCTTGCAACTGCTGCGCGCCTAGGAGTCGGCAGTGGGCAGCATCACGGAAACAGAAACAGAGAAGCATTCCCTTCAAATTCAGGATCTCGTCATTCGCTTGTACGTATACTTACTTCTTCGTGCCCAGCGGCGATCGGCCGGAAATGGTCGCTGCTCTCATTCACCGTTGTCTTCAGCGTCGGCGCAGTGAGTACTACCCCAATCACGCTTGGATCCGAGCCGGGGTTTACTATTTTGACCGAGCGCAGATTCTGCAAACAATTGCGGGCGGTTCGCGCGGTCTTGGCTACATCTACGCAGGTCGCGTCATCGCGGGCGTCGGTATCGGTGCCATTTCTGCCGTCGCGCCCGCCTATGTTTCGGAGTGCAGCCCCAAGGACGTCCGCGGGCGTATCACTGGCCTTTTCCAGATCATGGTCGCCATCGGTGTCATGATTTCGTACTTCATCAACTGTAAGTATATGGTCGTTCTCTCGCATCCTCCCCTCCCCATCTCGTCTTCTGACCCCCCCCTCTCCGAATAATCATAACCAGTTGGCGTCGGCTTGCACATCACGACCGGCTTCAACGTCTGGCGCATCCCGTTCGGCCTCCAGCTCGTGCCCGCGGGCATCATGGCGTTCGGCCTGCTCACCGTGAAGGAGTCGCCGCGGTGGCTTGCGTCCAAGGGCCGCACGGAGGAGGCGCTCGTGAACCTCGCGTACCTGCGCAGGCTGAGCGTGCACGACGAGGACGTGCGCGCGGAGATGGCGGAGATCGAGGCCGCCATCGAGGAGGAGCGCGAGGCGCGCAAGGGCCTGGGCGTGCGCGAGGCGTTCCTCGGCAAGGGCAACTTCGTCCGGTTTGTTATTGCAGTCGTCATCTTCATCCTCCAGCAGTGGGGCGGCCAGAACTCGGTCAACTACTACGCGCCCCAGATCTTCACCTCTGTGCGTGCTCATTCGTCTTATCTTTCCTCCCTGCCTCCCGACCGGAAATAAACATGGTATGGTGTACAGATCGGATACACGGGCACGAAGAACTCGCTGCTCGCGTCGGGGATCTACGGCGTCGTGAAGGTCGTCGCGACGGCGCTCTTCGTGTTCCTCATGGTCGACTCGCTCGGGCGCAAGGCGTCGCTCTTCATCTCGTCGATGGGCATGGGCATCCTCTTCTTCATCATCGGCGCGCTCCTCAAGACGCACCCCCCTCCCAAGAACGCGGCCACGCCGCCCCCCGCGAGCAAGGCGATGGCCGCGATGCTGTACATCTACGTGTGCTTCTACAGCATGGGCTGGGGCCCGCTGCCCTGGGTGTACGTTTCGGACATCTTCCCGACGCGCACGCGTCACTACGGGCTCGCGACGGCTTCGGCGTCGCAGTGGCTATTCAGTGAGTGCTGTTCTTCTCTTCGTTGATGGCCTTGGCTTGGGAGATTCCGAGCTTGGCTCGGCCGTCTATTGTATGAGTATAGGTTTAGAATGCTAACGATAGGTCGTTTGCAGACTTTGTGTTGTCGAAGGTCACGCCGACACTCGTGACGGACCTCGGGTACAAGATCTTCCTGATGTTCGGGGCTATCAACGTCGGCGCCATGGCCACCTTCTCCTTGTACGTCTCCTCCCTCTGTCCCTATGTTTTTTGTGCAGGTGGGGGCTGACGGTGCCGGGACAGGCTCATCCCTGAGACGAAGGGCCGCTCTCTGGAGGAGATGGACATCATCTTCGGCGCAGTCTCGGCG
Organism: Ganoderma multipileum BCRC 37180; assembly: GCA_000338015.2. Lineage (NCBI taxonomy): Eukaryota > Fungi > Basidiomycota > Agaricomycetes > Polyporales > Polyporaceae > Ganoderma > Ganoderma multipileum. The sequence continues at coordinate 47,400 of BACB01001501.1, forward strand.
GACAAGCGTCAAGCGGACATCGCCAGGCAGGAGCGGGGTACGTCCTGGTCGCACTTCTCCCCTCAGGCGGGGGGTTTGAACTTGATGCTTGCTAACCTTCTGTGCGCTTTCTTCTCTCTCTTCGACAGCACTCGACCACGATAGGAACGAGACGAAGTCCGATCGCTCGCTTGAGCACAAAATCTGATGCTTTTCGAGTCCCCCCGCTGAGTCCGTCCTTCGTGCTTCGCAGTAGGCGGTCCCGTTCTACTGTATTGAATGCCGCCTCGCGCTAGTGCTCGTTGCATACCTATTCCCCGCGGAGTCATATTCCATATCCCCATATGCGGTATCCTGGCACGCGTAACGCGATTCCATACCCCTACCCCGACGGTCGACGCAGACCACGACCAAAAGTCAAGTCTGTCGTTTCGTACCATGTACTTGATACCGTGCGGCGCCCTCTCCGGATCCGCCGCACGGTGACGGTGCGCCTCTGCATGCATCGGTATCGCCGCGCGTTCGCTCTCTGTACTCCCATGTTGTATTATAACGTTCTTGGATGTTCTTGAATATCACTAATCGGATTTTGTTGGCGGTGGACAGTTGGCCTGTCGAAGGTCTTGCAAATGATACTTCCATACCCTGTCTTTCCCAAAGCGTCCTGACCGCGTACTAGCGGGTTGAAGTTGAAACAGGCTCCGACTCCCAATTAAATCCACGATACCCAGATTCAGCTCCAAGAACAGGGCGAGGAGCAAGAAAGTCTTCATCAGGGGAAAGCAGCCAGACGCGGGGCAAAAAAGAAAACGAATGTCATTTTAGATTGTATCCGTCTCGCTACGGTGCCAGTGCACGAGCGTAGAATTTCCGCACTCTGGCCTTTCAGTCCTACGCCGCACTTTCTTGTATGGAAAGGGCGCTGCACCGTGCATAGATATATTCATTTAGCACTGCTGCACTGTCGTCAAAATCACAGTAACAGACGAATGTCATTTCTACAGATGCGTACTAATCGAGAGAGTTAGTATGTTCAGTCAGCAGCGACTCTGATCAAGGATTTCCCGAAAGTCTTGCCCTCCCCCAGAGCCTGCTCCGCCTCGCGCACACCCTCCGCGCTGAGCGGGTACTCCTTGTATACGAGTGGTTTGTAGCTCCCGTTCGCGACGAGCCTGAACACCTCCGCGACGTACTCCCTTCCAGCTTTCTTGTCAGCGAAGTACGCAGCGGCACTGTACACAACCGTGGGGGTGCAAGGTCAGTCACAATAATGGAGACGCAAGGTATCAGAAGGGACACTTACGAGGCAAAGACATATTTGACCGCCTTGAACGCCGCGATGTGCGGCGCGAAAGGCTCGACGGGTCCCGAGGCGAACCCGAGCCAGACAATGGTGCCCTTCGCGCGAATGCACGCGAGGTCCGTCTGGAACCTGTGCAGTAGAACCCTGTCAATCCCTGCCTAAATCTCGACGACAACAACGCGGTTCGAAAGCTCACGTGTCCTTGCCGACCCCGTCGAAGACGGCGTGCACCCCCTGCCCCCCAGTGATCTCGAGCACCCGCTTCGCGACGTCCTCGCTCTTGTACAGGATGACGTGGTCCACCCCATGGGCCTTCGCGACCGCGGCCTTCTCTGGGGTGCTCGTCATGCCGATGACCGTCCCGCCGCGCGCCTTGATGAGCTGCGCGAAGAAGAGCCCGACGCTGCCCGCGACGGTGTGCACGAGCACGGTGTCGCCTGCCTGGACGTTGTACGCCTCCGTCGCCAGCGAGATGGTGGTGCAACCTGTCATACGGCGGATGGTGTATCACTATCACGGCGGTGCACACTGCAGACGAGAAGACGAACTTGAAGACGAAAGACGAGGACGAGGACGGACCTGCGACGAACGACGCGACCGCGGTGCGGTCCGGGATCTCGTCTGGGACGGGGAAGACGTCGCTCCAGTCGGCCACGAAGTACTCTGCGAACGGGCCGGCCTGGCCCATGCCGGTAGTCCACTGTGACAGCACGGGTTCAAGTGTTAGTTAGTCCGAGTCGTTCGCTCGCGCCGTGCATGTTCACTGTTCAAGGCGCCACACTTACTGACGCGACCCTGCTGCCGACGGCAAACCCACGGACTCTGTACTCCTCGTCGGAGAGCGCGTCCTGGTCGGTGGGGAGGGCGACGATGGTCCCTACGCACTCGACCCCAAGAGAGAAAGGGAATGGGGGTTGGGGCACTGGCATGGGCCATGCGCGGCTGATCCTCTGACTATCGGAATAGTTTGCTCCGGCCCAATGGACCTGACAATGGGAGAAGAGTTCAAGTTAGTACCGGTGGCGCGTTAATTTGAGTGTGTAACGTTAAACCAGCCTTGATGAGGATTTGGGTGGGGGTGGGAGCGGGGACGGGGAACGTGAATTCCTCGATGACGTCGAAGGGCGGGCCTGTCTTAGAGAGCCCGACAGCTTTCATCGTGGTGGGGAGAGCCATTATTGATTAAGGTTAGTTTGAGGCCGAAAGCGGGGGACTACGCGCAATTTTTCGTTAGTTCTAACCCCCCCCCGCGCTATTTAACCACAGCCCTTCCCAATCCCACGGCTGACACAACAGCCCCGTCGACTTAACCTCTACCATAACCGACCGACCGTTCGAGCATTTACTTATTGGCCACCCGTAATCCCGCTGATGGAGATGTTTTATCATTAGTAGCATGCCAGAGGGAAAAGGACGGTGTATGACCCACCTAAATCTCCGGCGGCCAAGATCACATTGGCCCCTAGCCCGACTTGTCTCGTCCCGATCCGTAGTAGGCTCGCACCGTGTTGGATGCGGTGGTGGAGTGCGAGCCTACTACGGATCGGGACGAGACAAAGCCCGACCGGTGACTCGGACGGCCACCGTCTCGTACCACTGGAGGGGTGAGCGCGAGGCCCGGCCCGCCCCCGTCCGATTCCACATGGGCAGCGTAAGCAGGCTGCGTCAGCGGAGACCCTCGCCAACACACAAGAATGGTCACTTTGCGGCATTGCTCTCAAATGCAGACCTTCAGAGAGCAGTGTCATGTTGGCGGAAGGGGTACAGCGAATTAGTAGGGAGGCGAAGGAGCAGCGTCTATTTGAAGGCACAGCCTGACGCGATCGAAGAGTTGTGACCAGTGACACGTTTGAGCATGAACTGGGACCTCCGTTCAAGTCGTTTGAGTATCCCTTCCCATCCCTTCTCGAGAGCCTAGGTGCGAAGCTCTTGGATTTCGCCCAATCTTGTACACATACCCTAACTCGAGATCCTCGTTCTCAGGCGGCGGGGTCGAGTCATGGGCAAGCCCGATAGGATCTCACGACGCTTTATCTTCTCCACCTCCCCGGCTGCAATGAACCCCCCGTCCTGCAGTCAAATTTTCGAGCGTACCGCAGCCGTCCCCTCCGTACCTTGAGCCATGGCCCCCCTCGCCCACCCTTCGATCAGAGGTGCGTATGTGCAAGTACTGGGTTTATGTGCACTTCCGACGTTGATGGTGCTCCTAGACGGCAGTGGCACCCCAACGAAGAAGGTGCTGCTGCTCGGTAGCGGCGCCGTCGCGCGCCCTTGTGCCGAGTATCTTGTATGCAATCCCAACAACGCGCTCACCATCGGTACATGAGAGCCGGTACTAGGCACTCGTGTGAAGCCTCGAATACTGACGTCCGATGCAATGCAGCTTGCCGTACCTTGAAGAGCGTGCAAGCTCTCGCCGCGGACTTGCCAAACACCACCGCCCAGTCTCTTGATGCGGGATCCGAGGATGCAGAGAAGCAAGACGCCCTCGAGAAGGCGATCGCGGAGCACGACCTTGTCATCTCGCTCGTCCCATACATCCACCATGTCAACGTCATCAAGGCAGCGATCGAGGGGAAGACGAACGTCGTGACGACGAGCTATATCAGCCCTAGCATTCGTGAACTCGAGGACGAGATCAAGAAGGCCAGTATGGTAGTTATGAATGAGATCGGCCTTGACCCTAGTGTCGACCACCTGTATGCGATCAAGACCATCGACGAGGTGCACGCCAAGGGCGGGAAGGTTAATCAAATTTTGTTTTTAATGTCTCGATATCTTCAACCCGATCTCTTATGCGGCACTCACAGATTAAGGAGTTCCACCTCTACTGTGGCGGTCTCCCCGCCCCGTAGGGTCCAGGAGTCCGGTCCAAAGACCGATTGAAGACCGGTCTTTAACCGGAACTGGACTGCAAAGGACCGGACCGCAAGGTCGGTCTTCATCGGTCCTGTTTCGGTTTCGGTCTCGGTCTTTTCAGATCGGGTCCGAAAAAGGACTGCCAAGGACCGGTCAAGACCGGTCCTGGACCGGCCCCCAAAGGTGGCCAAAAGTGGTGCTCGAGTGGCTTATTTCGGGCTCCATACGAGACAAATCAAGGACATTTATAGTAGTTGTTAACAAGTTGTTCACTATAGATTACAAACGCTTATTATACTCCGCTTTAAGCATCATTATTACACTCTAAGTATTGATAATAACTACCCGGCCATGGTCTTGACCGGTCATAACCAGTCTTAACCAGTCAGGACCGGTTAAGACCGCAATTCGGTTAGGACCGGTCAGGACCAAGGACCGGACCGAAGTCCAGTCCGGTCTTGCAAGGACTGGAAAATCAGTCCGGTCCGCCAGAATTGGACCGGTCCTGTTTGGGTCCGGTCTTCGGTCCTGAAAATTTGGGCCAGAAGACCGGATTTGACCGGACTCCTGGACCCTACCGCCCCGGAATGCGCCGACAATCCTTTAGGATACAAGTTCTCATGGTCAGCGCGGGGCAGTTTGCTTGTCCTCCTGAACGATTCTGCCTATCTTGAGGGAGGCCGGGAGGTCACTGTGCCCGGGAAGGACCTGATGAACGTCGCGAAGCCTTACTTCATCACACCAGAGCATGCTTTCGTTGCGTTTCCCAACCGGAACTTGGTCCCCTTCCGCGAGCTTTACAAGATCCCAGAGGCAGAGACGGTGGTCTTTTTTTTTTTTTTTTTTTTTTTCCCGTCTGAATCCATTAGAAT
>BACB01001502.1:0-55805 GCA_000338015.2 Ganoderma multipileum BCRC 37180
AGAACGTCGCAACCGCGGTGCGGTCCGAGATCCCGTCCGGAACCGGGAAGACTTCGCTCCATTCGGCTGCGAAGTATTCCTGGAAAGTGCCGGGGCCCATGCCCATACTCCACTGCAGCGCGGGTCAGTGAAAGTTGGTCGTTCAATGCCAGAGTACGTGTTCAGGGCGCAAGGTAGGCTTTGGACACTCACCGACGCGACCCTGCTGCCGACAACGAATCCGCGGACTCTGTACTCCTCGTCGGAGAGCGCGCCCTTGTCGGTTGGGAGGGCAACGATGGTCCCTACGCACTCGAAACCGAGGCTGAAAGGGAATGGGGGAGGGGGCATAGGCCACATGCCTCGGATCCTCTGAGTGTCGGCGTAGTTTGCTCCCGCCCAGCGGACCTGATGGGGAAATAACGTTCAGCGTGGCGTTGTACGACTCGAATTGCATAGCTTGCCTTGATGAGTACCTGAGTGGGGGATGGAGTGGGGACGGGGAACTTGAATTCCTCGATGACGTGGAAGGAAGCTCCCGTCTTGGAGAGCCCGACGGCGGTCATCGTGGTGGGGAGAGCCATTGTTGTGCTGAGCGGGGTGAGATCGAAGCCAGATGAGAGAGACTTGTGTCGTAGTGAAAGCTGGCCCCATCCCGTCGCTATTTAACGCGACCCTCCCCAGCTCCAGGACGGCCACAGCCCTGCTGTGAACTTAACCTCTGTCGCAATCGACGGCCCGTTTGACCACGTACTTGCGGGCTGGCCGTAATTCTGCTGATGGGCATGTTTTGTGGGTGGCTTGCTAGCAGGGGAGAGATGGGTGTACGACCCACCCAAATCTCCGGCGGCAAAGTGGTGACGTACCCCCACCCACGCACTTCCCGACATGTACGCCAGAGACATACTCGAAGTACTCACGAAACGTGTATACCACTGTAGCCGGTTCCAGGACGGCAACAGCCCTCCTGTCAACCTAACCTGCGTCACGATCGACGGTCCGTTTGACCATTTACTTGCAGGCCGTCCGTAAATCTGCTGATTGACATGTTCAATTGTGTCAGTGGCCCGCCAGTAGCAGGGGAGGAATCGATGCACGACCCACATAAATCTCCGGCGGCAAGGTGGACGCGTACCCCCACGGCACATTCCGACACGCTCGCTAACAATACCCTTTCTAGTTCACATTGTTCAATTTCTACACCACTAGAAGGTAGTTCTAACCGTGTTATCGGACGAGCATTGCGATTGTCCTTTTGCACACTAAACGCTTCCGATAACTTTGCAGCCTGCAGTACGTGTACGCAACCAGTCACCTTCCTCTGACAAGATCGACGCGTCGTGAAGGATCTGTGACTTACCTGGGAGCCCCGTCTCGCTCACGACGTTGATGCAAGTGTAGGTCGGCGCGGTCCCGTTCTCTACTGCGATGTTGAAGTTCTCGAACCGCATGCCAGGGCAAGGCGCAGCGGAACTGCATTCTATATCGACCACTTCGAGAACCCACGACTCAGTAGCCAGAAAGAGACACGAGAGGAGAACGAACGACCCACAGTTGCTGCCCTCGGAGAATCCCGTCCAGTCGACGAACGACAGGTTGCTAAACTGCAGCTTGGAGGGTGCGTCGCCCCTACCATGTGCGCCCAGTTCAGCATTTGCGGAGCAACGACGGCTAGCGAGGGACGTACGTGTGCCCGCCATTTGTCTGGTAGAGGTGGACGGGGACTATGACTCCCTCAAGCGTGACGTTCTTGCTAACCACGTTCGATACGTAGCCTGTCGCAGGGCAAAGTGAACACGAGCTCCGAGGGTCGCAGGCCTTACGTACCACCAGCGCCGCCTCCGCCGGTAGGCGGAACACCATCTACAGAGCCTGGCCAGGATTTGAAGTAGACTCCCTGGTGGTGGTTCGGCTGGATCTGCAGATCTTGGCGGATGATCTGTCCGCGAGGCGAGCAGCAGCGCCATCAGCATACGGGAATCGAATCTATCGGTACAATGCGAGGCTTACCTTGAGGTTCTCCATGACCACATTGTCTATAATGTCGTTCTGGTGGGATCCGCCGCGAGAAGTATGAATGACGGGGACGGACTTATACAGGTGCGACTTACGAATTGCACGTATTGCCCGACAGACCCAAACGCGATGCCGTTTCCGCCACGACAGATCACGTCCTTGACGTAGATGTTTGTCGAGTTCTACGAAAGCTTGTTTTCAAGAGTGACTGGATAGAAAAACGTGTCGCACTTACCCCTTTGAACGATATACAATCATCGCCGCAAGTGATCTGCACCCAAGTCACGTTGAGCACGCAAGGTCAAGAAGGCGCAGGCAGAGACTTACATCCCAGCGAAGAAGCGTGATCTTGTCGGAGCGGTAAGAGTCGAAGCCTAGATAGTCCAGTTGTCAGAGCGAATTTAAGGTGCATAGGTTACAGTTTAAGCTAACCATCCGTGTTTGGAACTATACTGGTTAGGCATGAGGCTTCAGATCGAGATGGATAGGCACACCGGGGATGCCACTTACTTGACGCCTGCGTAGGTCGGGTCCTGATTGGTCGCGTTGCAATACATCCCGTCGTATGTAACCTCGCTCGAGTCCGCGACGATGTTGCACCAGAACGGCTGTGCCTCGATCCGGAAATCCCTCACGACGGCACGAGTGGCATTGCTGAGGGTGAACGCGATCGGGCGGCCGTCGCCGTCCTCGCGGACGCGTGTCGCGAAGTACGACCACCAGGGCTGGCCGTTCCCGTTGATGCCACCGGACGCGTGCGCATCGATGACGAAGTCGTGTCCGGTGACGACGAACCAGGACGCTTGGTTCTGGAGGAATATGACGCGGTATGTGTTGCTCGCGTTGAGCCAGTACTCGATATCTGGCTTGAACTGACGCAAATGAGGGAAAGCCGATGGTCAATAGAAAAAAAGTACTGACGCTAAGGTAGCCGTGCAAGTCCACTCGAGATGATACAAGATCCCACGTCATTTTCCTGAAACGCGTTGTCAGCCTCTGCCCTTCGGACCAAGGTATGTACGAACCTCGTTATGTTGTACTCCCCAGCTTCAAATATGGTAGTCCCGAAGTGGCCACATTTTGCTATCGCAGCCTCCACCTGCACAATAGACTGTGAAATGGATGGGAGAGGAGGGGTATTTGGACACCCTCACCTGATCTGTATCGTCTCGCCCCTCACCCAACGGTCGAAGAGTGCAAAGCTTTGAGGGTGTGTTGTCCGCCTCCACGGCCACGGCACCCCCAATTGTCGACAAAACCGTCGCAGCGAAGGCGATTAGTGCGAAGCGCATCTTGCAGAGGAAAAACGCGCATCTGCTTCTGTCCCGCCGCTGAGGGCACATTTATGTTGTTGTGCGGCAGTCACGAGCAGCATGGCGGCCCGGTTGAAGAATTAGAAATCAAAAAGAAGTGCTTCGCTCGTACCTAAATCCATCCAGTGACCCCCTCGCTTATGTATGAAAGAATAATCTGCGACGGTAGAGCGTCGCACCTCCATAAGCCTAGGCCATGAAAGAGAACTAGACGCTTCGGATAATCGAGGTGGAAGGTATATCGGTTCTCTCCGTCCTCATGTGGGCTCGCAAGTGAAGGTGAGCGGCCCGGAGACACGCCGCAACGGAAGTCGCAAAGGGCCAGCTACAAAATGAACACTGAGTAGAAGGAGTAATCAGAACGTAGTACTGTATATTAGGAGGACGATTCCTTCGCACCTGAAATGAGTCAAATGACGGCGGTCATAATTGCTTTACCACTAATCCCCTGTACTGAGAAAGTGGGAAGATAGATAACACCAAGTGGGCGGTGGCGCTCCTTGCAAGCCAGTACAGGGAGTCCAGCAAGGAGGTTCAAGAGCATCCAGGCCCTGCCTGGTGGGAATAAACGATGCTCACGATGGTCGAATCATATTCAAACTCGGTGCGAGCCGCTGGTCGCTGGACCAAACTGATCCGAACCGGACCGCTTCAGAAACGCCGAACGAGCGCCTCTAGACTGTTGAGGACGATCAGAGCTCGACTCAGTGGCGCGACCCCCTCACCCCTTCATGTATCGACACTTGGGACGACAAAGGTAAGAACAGCGTAGTTTTATCTACTATAGAGGACAGTTTAGCGTATTATGGCCAGCCGAGCGACATGACGAAAATCCTTAAGGCTCTGCCAATTGGGCCAAGCAAAGCAGAGCTAACTGTACAAGTATCTCCTGAGGCCGAGTTCGAAAGTCGCCTGTAAGGGCTTAATGCAGCTTGGACTTTGACTGCACAAGGTGTGATTTTCTCTTTTGCTTCGTCTATCCGAGTCAGTGCAAACTTCTGTCTCGCAAACCATCGCCGACAGGACTAAATTGCAACATGATCTCTAGAACGATACTAGAGTCCACATGCATGGATATCGTCATACTAACCCACACTTATAATCATGCAATCCTGCCACAGTTTCACGCCGACGCTCCCGGCACGCTTCGAAGCAACAAGACGTAGGATCATCAGTGCAATCACCTGAAGGAAGAACTGGCAAGAAGTGAGTTCACGTTAACGTTCACGTAAGGTGTCTGCACGTCGCAAAACATGTCGTTCATGTTTTGTTGGAACAGTTGAAAAGCGGAGCAGTTGCTGCTTGGAAGTCTGTCTCTAGGCACGGGCGACGACCCGGAGACTTCTTTCGACAGGCGAAGCCGCGTCCGCGCGAACCCATGGGGAAAGACTTTGTCATATGCCTCTCGCCAATCATAACACTGACTTCGTGTCGTCAGGTTCTCAGATCTGTCGGGAGCGAATGCGTCTTCGCTGTGGAGGCAATCAGTGCGTAGTCTCCTCGTGGGCGGTCGCGATTACGACTTACAGATGCTACGCACGTAGGTACTTCGGTGCTTGGAACTGGGGAAAGTTTGGAAACCTGCGCGGTGATGCTACTTTGCATCGAATTTCTTGGAACCCGCTCCCGGTATGGGTCAGGTCTTCTGACTTCTTCTCCGCTCCGTCCGTTACGGTATTATTGAGATGGACGTTAGGGACGGCTAGAAGCTCATACCACAAGGCGCAACAGATTGCGAAAGCAACTGTCCTCTTTGTAACGTGGTAATGTGTCCCATTTTACTCGCTTTTCCGGATAATGCTCTCCCCGTCTAGGAGAGGGGGCAATGACGAGGAGTTGTTGGAGTTCAAGAGCGAATAGGGATGGTTCGCCTACGAGACTCGGCGCCCTCCACGGCATCACGCTAGTCCATGCCTCATGATTTCGGGAGAAGCAAAGTTTCGCAGTCCAGCGGCTCTAGCCGCTCCCCGAAGCCTGTGTGGCAAGCCCCGGGCTCCGGCCCCCTTACGGAAGGCTCTTTTCTCAGGCGTGGGTTCGCCACTACCGCTCAAATGCCGTTAATATCAGCCAGTCTTTGACAGGTGAGGTACTTTCTCCCGCCCATCCACGCTAGAATCTCGTTAACAATGCGTTTTGCCGAGCCGATGGAGCCTGGCGGTGAGTAGAATCAATCGCCCGGCATGCGAGCCGCTCCTCCTAAATATGTCTGCCGCCTGAGAGCGGAAAGGCGGAAAGATCCGAGCCGCCCGGAATGTAGTGAGTGTGTGGCGTGCGCTGTCTCTGTTCTTCTGATCATGCTCATTCCCCCGCTTCTCCATCTTCGTCTCAGCATGTTGGGCTCTTCTGCATCATGCCTACAGCGACAACCGTCCCGGAGGAATAATGCGGCTCGTCGGGCGATAGAAGCAAACATTAACTAATTCTGATGTTGCCATCATGATCAGTTCCGTCCTAGACATGCCCCAGACGGTGACCCGTGAGAGAGGGCTGGAGACTTTCGTGACGCCAGGAACACGGGCCGACTTTAGGCTCTGGAATAGTGCCTTGGGGGCGATAGCCCGACTGTAAGTAAGTTACTGCAACACTTGCCGTTCGCATGTCAGCGTTGATGCAACGTCCCAGCTAGATTCGCTACCGTGACCATCAAAGCAGGCATTGGTAGCCCGCTCGATATCGCAGGATTTTCGTCTACATCGGAAAGTCGAAACATAGGACGGCCCTGGCCTTCCGATGTGCTAAGCTCGCGGTACCAAAAATAACCAGGGGGGGAATACGGCTACATATTATTCGAGCGGGCACAGCGGTGATCATACAAATCTGGGATCTTTGATCAAACATTCCCGATCACAGGCCCTTCGAGCGAGGTCGAGGGAGCGATGACCCTGCCAGTGGGCACGAGGATTAAGTACTGTAAGTACCGACAATGTTGAAAGCAGGGTATGACATATGTCCAGTATCTACTAGAATGTAGTGTACATTACTTATGACTCGTTAGGGTCGTTCTAAGAAGGTACAAAAGCAAACGCCGTTCAAACCGTCCATGAGAAAACAACGAAAATGAATGGAAAGTGCGAGCGCCGCGCCGTCCATACGGCAACAACACGGACTGCGCGGGTAACTGAATAATCGTACAGTACATCATGCGTCCTGCCGCGATGACGCGAGGCGGCTACGTATCTATCCAATAGCAACCGCCTATTCAGTCGGTGCGCGAGGTCCCGCTCTCGATGTCGTTCATCGCGATGTCCTTGCGGTCGTACGTCTCAAGCGACTGGCGATCGTGTGTCCTCGAGACCGAGACGTTGATCGCGACGGGGCGAAGGTTATAGTCGGTGCCTCCAATGGTCTGGCCGTGGAAATCAGACGTTTGCTTGCCGGAGACTTCCGCCATCGTGTAGCCCAGACCGACGCGGATGATGATGAGCGTGAAGACAACACCCTGAGAAATGCGCGATTTAAGCTCAGGAATTTTCGGACATGTGCACAAGGAACTTACGATGAGCGGCTGGAGGATGTCCAGGCAGACGTATTGGGCGTTCGAACCGGCGAGGTACGTGCCGAGTAGCGATGCGAGCGCGGCGGAGTATACGGCAGCGGACTGGACCAAGGTCTCCACGACTTCCCAATGGGAACCCCCCGCCGCGGCGCGGTAAGTCTTCACGCGACGGTTCATCCAAACGATGCGCGCAGCGATGAGGACTGAGACATAATTGTGAATAACGTGCGTCTTGACAGGTTCACCGAATCCCGATCACCCGCTCCGAGGAACGGGAAACACGGATGATCGCAGGAAGAGGCAATGAGTACTCACACGTTGCAAGCAGATTCGTTGTGAGGGATAGCGAGAAGAACGCTCGGATCCATGGTTGGAGGTTCTCAGCAAAGATAGCACCGACGCCCTTGACAAGTCCGATCTCGACACACGCGCCGTAACCGGCGACTAGATCAAACGTGTGTCAGCGGGAGCGCGAGCGAACGAGAGAAGGTGGCGCACCTGCGGTGGCAAGAAGCAAAGTAATAGGAAGCACGATAATCATCCAAGAGTGGTTCCACACCACGAAAAGACGGTACGTAACGAAGGTATCGCCGACGAGAGTCATGGTGATGTATATCACGTTCTTCGCGACCTCCGTCGGGTTGCTGAGAGTGGAATAGAATGTTAAGGTTCCGTCGGGTGTACCGCCGTTCACCACGAAGGCTTGTATCGCTCGATCCACGTCTAATGCTAGGTGCTGCAAGCAATCAGGGTCGCAACTCACCAACCGTAAACGAAAATCACACGCACTGCTACTGAGAGTACCCACATGATCGTGGATGTGGCGAAAAGCATTTTGTTGAGCACAGATTTACTCCGTTTCTTCTCCCGATAGAGAAGAATCCAGATAGCGATGGCATAGAGGACAGTGAAGGCCCCGAAGACCAGCGACTCTGTGAAAAGCGCAATGAGCTGCGAGACGGGGACCAGCCTGATTAAGCACACCGTCAACCTCGCAATGAAATAAGAGCTACATACCTCAGCTCGGGCGATGGGGAAGCGCGCTTCATCAGACATCTCCGCAGGGCTAGAACAGACCTTAAGGCTGGCAGAGATGAAGGGGAAGGGGGTCGCAGGATCGTGACGCCGTGAAGGAGGGCCAGGGGATCGTTTATATGTTCCGGATTCTCGCGAAGCTCAAGCTTCGAGAGTCCAGATATATCAACGAGATGATCTTCTCAAGTCGACTGCGTCGTTGTATGTGGAGAAAATGCGTTGCGCCCACGAAACAGCGTGGGTTCGGCGTCCGGCAAAACGTGGAACCATGAGAACGAAAAAAGAGTTTCGTTACCAGACCTCCCACCTCGACGCCTATTGACGCTGGCTGCCCTGATGAAACTTTGATGGCTGCTTTGACGCCAAATGATGCCCTTTGGGCTTGAACCAAGGATTGAACGCGGAAACATTGACTGAACGGTCATCGACCGGGCCTACTTGCTACCCATTAAAGATGTAAGTAAGACCGTCGCACCATACCGCAGTGCGGCTCCAAGGACGGATCCGATCGCCAGTGTAACGCCCACTAGTCTGCCCCCTGCACCAGATTCAATCTCCCTCCGATAGCTCCGCCAGTGTCACATCCACGTCGCGGCTTCCCTGTATGCCAGCCAACAAACATGGGTGTGGGGATATGTAATGTTCACAGCTCACTCGTCCTCCTATTGCAGGAGTTCGGCGCACATCCCGACAGCGCCTTGTAACGCTGCTGCCCCCATCTCGGGCCCAATTTTTTGCGGGTGTTCGGCAGGAGATACCCACACTAAGGAGCCGAAAGCCTCGCGATTCTCCGACCCTCAAAATCTCCAGTCTCTCGATGCTCGGGGCGGTACCATCGTGATCTTGACGCTCCGCAACCATGTCCTCAGCCCCGCCGCTTCAATTCCCAGACCGCCACAGGATGACGGCCCATTGGTCTAGAGGATTCCATATGTTTTTTTTTTGCAGTCACGCGTTGTGCATCCACTTCCTCTCGGTCCGTTCTCCATACACCCGAGGATACTCGTGTAGGGCTACAGTCCGACATGTGGCACCATTCGCCCGGTTCGAGAAGTGCAAGATGGGTTGGCGGAGAGCTGACCATCTATCTCATCTGCTAACTTCCGAGCCTGGCATGGGGCCCGCTAGCCAGATAACCGATTGCGCAGGGCTCCACGTGCTGCTCGACTACCCACTTCGGCTGCGTACCAGGCCGCCGTTACCTAACTGAATAGGACGACTCACCAGGTGCTTTCGATTCGTTGGCGACGCGATTGTCGGGACGACGCCTATTGGCGGTTGGCATGTGCCTGTTGCAGAACGCGAATCAGTCATATGAATCGTTCCTCCGAATCGCCTCCAGTAGTAGCTCCCAGTCTTTTGCACAACAGAAGCTCGCAGACATTAGCACTCACTGTGTCTGCGGTGGGAGGGATCCAGTCCGGCCGTTGGTTTTAGTCCTTGCCTCGCTTGGTCCGTGATTACTTCAATGACATTGGTCCTTCTTCGCTGAGTCTTCACTGTCGGTGTCTTCTCACATGCAGTCTTCCTCAGTTCGTGGTGGTAGAATTCACTGCGTTTGGGGGGGTTCGAATCCGGGCCTGTTTAGATTGGGCAAGACCTTAAAATCCAGACCAATCCAGGGCACGTTCACCTTGTCTAAACCTGGGTTGGATTAGGCTTGACGGCGTCACGTAGTCCGTATCTGGGCCAAGGCTGGATTTGACAGTCGTAGACAGGGTTGATTTTGTTCGGCAAGGCAAACAAACTCGAGGTGGGACGATATTGGATCATGCTACCCAATCCCGCCTCGTCAACACTGGATTAGAAACATGCCGGTCCGCGGACCGTCAGGGACCGCGTGCTACTCAACGCCCGCCATTTATAGCGCCCAATATTCCATTTGATCGCGATCGTGCTGGAATAAAATGCCCATTCGATACGCTCGTAGAAAGACAGATCTAGTACCCCTCTCGCCACTGCGCCCGCCATGTACCTGAGACCTGCCCTTGCCGCCCCACCAATAGTTGACATGGTTCCTGCTTCGAGTCGACCTGTAAAGCATTAGGACTTTAATTGAACTCAGCGAGCAAGAAACAGCGTGCTACGAACCGGGAAGGAGGAGGCTAAGTCATTTGGGCATATCACAGAGAAACCGCTTGCCATGTAATGAAAAACCTGAATGGTTGCTCAACTTTGAGCACAAGGCGATGAACAAACTTGGCAAACTAACCTTCGAACCAGAACATCTGCCAGAGCGATCTGAAGAACCATATAAAATGTCAGCGTAACCATTGACGAGAACATAGGATACCTCTTGCAGGCTCGAACTCACGCCCAACTTTGCCGTTCACATCATGTCCACTACCGGCTTTCAAGGCTTGACCTCTGGTGGCAATAGCGAGCCGATCCACTTTCCTCTTGCCGCCGACTTCACCTTTTTTAGCCCGCTGGGTGCTGGCTCACAGGGCGGGGTAAGTTTATCAACTTACTCATATGATCAGTGGGGAAAAACGTATGCTTACCATCATCCTAGATGTGGGGTGCGAGCGTTAACGAGTACAGTCTCTTCGACCCGCTGTCTCAACCTTTCGCCGGTAATGGTCAGACATCGCTCGTCCAAGAGCTGAACAACCTCACCCTTCAAGTCGACCCGCTTGGCGGTCCGGACGTGCTTCTCAGCCAGGTCAACAACCGCCGGAGTGCACCTTACGCATTTACTGAGGGCCAGCTGCTGCCTATGAACAATAGTATGTTGGCATCATTGGGTGCTCCGAAGACGCAGTGGTATCGTACTCACATTGCTACGAAGATTTCCAAGTGAACCCCACTCTGCCGGGACAACCTGCAGAGAGCGGCACTGTAGGCACCGCCGCAAGCCTTCGGCCTGCCCCTGTTGAGAACGCTCATCCCGTGCAGCCAGGCCCAGTCTTCGACCATGCCGAAGTACTCACTCGGTTGGTTGTGGCCGAGGCTAAAGTGCGGGATATCGAACTCCAGCTTGCAGCAAGTCAGAAGGAAAAGCAGGGCTCCATCTATCTAGAGCCATCAATCCGGGTGAGTACCAATTTGTATGGCATGCAAGGAACGTATCTGACCAGGGAACCTGGCTACTACTAGGATGAGGTGCATAAGACATGCACTGATCTTATCGGCTGCTTCGAGAAGGTTCGACTCACTGAAGATCCGGATGAACCACCATACTACGATCTCCCGGAGCCTCTCCCAGCCGGCACTCCTGACCGTCCCGGCCCAAACGGCATAGGTATCTTGTTCAACCCCCGGTGGAATGAGAAGGTGACGTCAGCTTATAACAACCGGTACATCGAAGCCGTGGTTGACGTGTTGACGACCACAAAGCAGCACCGTAAGCAACACATAATTTGCTATGGACATATGGAGAACTACTCACATATTATATGCAGTGCTCGACCCTGTGAAACACACCTGAGGTGTCCTCAAGGGTGCAGCTCAAGAATATCTTCGCAGCCTCAAGCGTGCACGGGGTTTCCGGCTGGACGCGATTGGGCATGCACGCCTTGAACGATGGCGACAGACTGCACGTCGCTGGAATCGTAGACGGGCTGTGAGTAGTTTCAAGCTTGACCAGTCATACAAATTGTCGTGCTTACTAGTTGTTACACGGTACAGAAGGCGTACGAGCTTCGTAAGGCGGCGATCATCTTGCGCAAGGTGGTGGGACATGCTCAGTCTGTGGGGCTCGATAGCCTTGTGGATACCGACTGGGTAAGCTCGGAATATTCTGATGGTGCCGGACGCCTTGAAATCCGCCCAGTTGAATGGCACTCGCAGAAGGTACGCTCAGCTTCGATGAGAGATCCGATGAAATACTTACCAAAGCCAGAATAGTTGCAGGATTTGTACGCATCTTTGCGGACTATCCGTGCCGCCCTCCCCAAGGGCAAGACCTTGGAGGGGGTATCCCCTGTTGCCAATCCGCAGGATGACGGGAAGGACTTCACAGATGAACAACATGTTGAATTCTTACGCATTGTATCGGCTAACATTGAGCTGCGCAAGCTGAGGGCGGGTGGTCAGCGCAAGCGGTTCATTGGTGGTAGCGACAACAGGATGCGTACAAAGGCTATCGCGGGACATATCCTTCACCAAGACTGTGTTAACGAGGAGTGGGTGACCACTCACCTCTCACCAGATGCTGCCAAGGCCATCCAAACCCCTCGTCCGGTTCACGTTACCATCTGGGATGCGGTTTTGCCGAAGGAGCTTGTCGGGGCAAAGACTAGGGAGTAACATACTAGTCGCTTTAGGATCTACAACATAAGAGTATCTGTTCTTCAAGTTATTTCTCAGCTGCTTACAGTACACCAATGTGATATGCTAATGCTTACCTATAACCGTGTGCGAAGGGGAAGCGTGAGCTGACATAACTGCCCTTCAATGATGGTAGTGTGACAGACAACGGGCGCGATGATATCATCGAGGGAAATGATTGCACTCTCCGGACCAGGCTCTGTGGGCTGCAAATAACTAGAACGATCCCAAAGCCGAAGCCCGTGCTGTTCGCTATGATGAAGGTAAGTTACGTCACACTCTACCTGGAAGGCAAACAAACGTACAAGCGTGCCCATGGTGTGCGCGACAGGGCGAGCTGTCGCATTGGTCGGAGCCATCGGACATATGCGAAGATGCGACGAGGAATCTGCGGAGCCTCGTAGGCTATAATGTCATGCACCTCTCCGACCCATGTGAGGCCCGCACCAGCCGTGCGCACAAGGATGAGAGAGTCGCGTGCAGTGCGAGAGAGTCGCGCAGCGTAATAGCGATGGCTGCGAAGAAGAACATGGTCGAAGTGTAATGCTGACTGCGAGATAAAGATGCTGCCGGGGTGGAGCGGAGTGCTGATGATGGTGTGGTAAAAGTTCATAGGATTCCGGCTTGTGAGATATTGCACGAACACCCAGTAGACTTCAGGGGTTAGGTCGTTCTGGAGTGCTCGCACGCTCAACTGAAATGAGATGCTTGCTGTTACGCCCCAGGCAAATTAGCACACTACGAAGATATTGAGGACTCGGATGCGCAGAGCTCAGGCTTACCATCTGCGTGAACGTCCTCAAGCTCTTGTGCGAGCTGTTGCAGGGTCCCCCTGTTGTCTGCGGTCGCCTTGAACATTGCACGGCAGGTAAAATAGACACTTGCGGTTGGGGGCTCACGTAGTCCCTGTTCGAGCTGTGAAATATGAATGTTCACATCAGAGGCAATGCACGTACAGGTGACAGCAACGCACCACACGATAGAGCTCGGCAGTCCGATGGAACTCTCGAAAGAAGGTGCATTCGATCTGACCGCCGTCATGGTTGGATGTCTTGTAGCTCTTGAGAATCTTGTTGAGACGTTCAAAGATGAACGTCCAAAACTCCCGGAGCGGCCCGTAATTGAGTACAAAGTCTCCGGTGTGCGTGGCATAGTGGTGATTGGGTCTTATGACACCAGGGCCATAGATCTACGATTGCTGCTGAGAATACTAGCCATGATGAACACCGCAGGGGAAACGTCATATGCATACCTCTAGAAGCTCAATGCAGTATTCTCTTAGCAACTTGTCTGCTTCCTCGATGTCCTTCGTGGTAAGCTCATCTGATAGAAATTGGGTCAATGCAGAGCATAGCTTGAGGAAGTTATCGAGATCGCGAGGGTGTAACCCGCTGGTAGGTGGCGTCGAGTTCCCATCATCGTCATCCTCCGAAGGGTAAGCCTCATCGTCAGAGATTTCCCTGGTGCCCTCGTCATCAGACTCGAGGACCATTGCCTGATTTAATATGTTCTATAAGTGCCAATGCCAGTGTTAATGCTGCAAGATATAGTCCTTACCTGTCGCTTCTCGGTAGGTCGGCTTTCTCGTGCCGAACGGCGGACAGCTGCCTACACCAGACTTCATATCAGAACGATTCAATGCAACGAAGTAAGGGCGTACCGCTGAGCTTGAGACCTTCTTAGCGCGTGACTGCTTCTTGCGTCGAGTTTGAGAATCCGGCGGAGGGAGATCTGTTGCAGCTGTAGGATTGGCGAGGACATCATGTTGAGTGTTTGCCTGCGCCTTTTTCTTCCTGGCTTCCTTCCGTTGGAGGAGAATGTGATCAATCTGTTGGCGTCGCTCATGAAGTCACGCACCGTCAGGGTCCAGAGGGCAATCCTGCCAAAGCTGAGGAAGCTGCAGCGAAATATTGTCAGTTCATTAATTGTCGCTGCATTCGTTAGCAACCAAACTTACAATCATTGGTCCTACAATCACAGCGAGGATCAACCACTGATCTGCGGTCAAGGAGCCCCTGGCAGGTTCACCAATCAGGCGTGGCAGACGTCCGAGCCTAGCAGGCAGGGAAAGCTAATATACAACAGACCAGTCAGCACGAGGCTTATCATCCAGAAAGACGAACACTTACATCCTTCAGGATCTTGTGAAGCTCGCGCAGCTCATGGTTCTTGCGTAAAACCTTCAGCTGTACCCAAATATGATAAAAATGGGTCTTTACGACACCTTGATATGATGGAAATGATTTCAGATCATCATTTCGCAGTCACATAAGTACTACATGAACGTACCGAGGAAAAGGTTATGCATGGGATCCACAACAATCATTTGGCACATGTCGAAGTACGGGAGGCGTGCAAACTCTGACCATCTTGTAGCATACTTCTTCGCGAAGCTGTCCCGATCCGACTTCGTCCGGCATGCACGGTATGACTTCATATACTCTCGGTGCTGAGAGTCAGTGTGTGAACGGAAAGCTATGATCAATCATCAACACTCCTGATTCGCCAAGAACCTTGGCTATGACATCTTACCGTTGCGAGTGAAAGCCGCTATAGTTGCCTTGAGAGACTGGGGGATCCAGTCGAGTGTGCAGAAGAAGCGGTGGTTGTGGGAGCCGAAACCGCCCACCTTGTGGGCAGCCAGCTTGTCACAGAACACGCCCGCGAGTATGACTTGAACGCGGCGACCATCAGGGCAGCTGGGGGTAGGAATCAAGGCTCCGACCTGCCAGAGGCGACCGAGCTCGTTGACGACAACAATCATAAAATACTGTGTCTGATCAGGATCGCTCTCTTTCGGGCCAGGGATAATCGCTGAGAGAAGTAGTGTTGCAGCCCAAAACCTATTCCAATGCATGAGTAAGCGAGACTGGCAGAGAGCGTCCGATGCATAGATCATGATTACTTACCGGAGATGTGGCTCGAGGTTGATGATCGAGAACGACATCGGACACGAGGTGTAGGATTGCGAGATGAGACTCCGAATGTATGAAAACCTGGACGTTTTGATCAGACTTGCATTCATACTGCTCGTTATGCACAAACACTCACCAATCCAGTCCGAGGACAACTCCGATATGCAACTCACCATCTGGATCTTCAGGGAGATCATACCGGAAGAAAGGCTGCCCATCCGGACCGCGAAGCGTGCGACAGATAAGCCCGTCGAAGATGTCAACAAGACGCCCCAAGACCCGCCGACGTTTGCGCCAAGCCTGCATGGCGTCTTCCATCCCCGGCATGGCCAGGATCGCAGTCAGTTGTTCCGTGAGGCTCTTGTAAGGGAAGCGGAGGAGCGGGTTGCCATTGAGCATAAACAGCGAGGTGCTGCATAAGAAACACTTGCTTCTTGGGTCATCGTACACACTCTCGGGATGAGGTTTGAGGCAGCTTGGGCAGGTAGGGAAAATCTGAAACTGGGGGTTGAGCTGCAGCGCAGACATCGACCCGGCGAGCGTTGACCGAAGGGATGGAATGAGGGAGCCATGACCGAGCTCGCGGAAAATGTGTCCAATGACGGCGAGGACAATGTCGCAAAATCGGAAGGGGAGATGGCCAGACAGGTGCAACCATGTACAGAGAAGCATTGCAAGCAGGACGGCAGGATGCCAGCCACACGATGTTAACGAGAAGGTGGATCGAGTGGGCCGAGTCGACAGATACGGGTCAACCGGCTCCAACTCGATATGATCTGGGTCCGTCGGAACAGAATCTGGACATGGCGACGCATTGACACCAGGGGGTACGGGTGGATCGGCGTCATGGAAAGGACTACTCGGACGGGCAACAGACTCATCCATTGCGGGCACGGCTTCGGGTTCGCTATCGGACGCAGCCTCCTCCCAGTCATCGTCACAAATCGGCTCGAACTGCTCATCGATCTCCATCGCGGCCAGCTCATTTGAGTCGCCAGAAATAAGGTCGGCCGGAGGTCCGGGAAGTGAGACAGCCGGTGCATTGTCGAAAGATACAAATACCGTGGTCGCCCCTTCTATAACGGCAAAGGGGGTCTGACAAGGCGAAGGTGATGCCATGGTCAAGTTGTTGAGAGAGGAAGGGAAGCAACATAACGCCGATGGGAAGGGTACAATGGGGCGAGTCCCGCAGTGCGGCGAGGTGAAAGTGTTGTCGTACGTAGAACAGGGAGGGGCAGGCGACGCCAGTGGGTCCTTGAGGAGAATCTGAGGAGCTCTTGCAACAGATAGAATGGGAGGGGGCCCGTCGAGACTCGTCGAGGATGCGACGCCTGTGAGAAAGGCAGCCTGGGCTCCTGCGACCGAACACCCTGTGGATGGGTGATACTGATCAAACACAGCGGTGCTATGCTGTCCCGGAGCAGATGCAAGTGTCTGTATATCCTGAATATACCAGCATCAGCCAGAAGATCGCCACTAGATTGGGTGCGCATGGGTTCTTGAGAATCGAGATGCGTCACTCACCAAGCCGACCATATCTCCATCTTCAAGGGTATCCATAGGTTCGACGAGGGCTCCGTGCGTCGTGGGTCCGAGTCGTGTTGAGAGCGAGGTGCCAGGCTGAGATGAGGGCAGTTCCCAAAGATGAGGCTTGTGAAGGATACTCCGTGCACGAAGGGTTCTCGCTGAATGGCTTTCTCGCGTTGCCCGGGGAACAAGCTGTCCCTTGCATTCCGAACAATGGCATCGGACGTGTTTGGAACCCTTGAGAGCAGACACATAAGTGTTAGACAAAGAAGTCGTCTGTGGGTCTCGATGGCGAGGTCGTACGAACCATGAACTGCCTAGAAACCGTCTCCGGACTCGGATCGTCTCGAGCCCCAACTCAGCGCAAGTTGTAGCTTGTCAAATCGTTGAAGCGTTTTCTAAGTTCTTGACTAGTTGGACTCCTGAAGGCTTGAGTTGCAGGGTGGGAAGAGAAGAAGTCGTGGAGTCTCGTGAGTAGGGGTTGAAAAAGAACGTCGCATGGTCGTCGTTTTCTGGGGCGATGCTTGGGTTAGGACTCTGGTCAAGGTTGGATTAGATCAATGACGTCAGGAGTGCGCTGCAGCCAGTGATAGGATGCATGACCAAGGTTGCAAGCCCGCGGGTGATCAGCTGCATAGAGCAAGCCCTGCATACGAATGTCTGTAGTAGTTTAGGTCTATATGAACAGTCTGGAAGGTGCTAAGAGGTGCGGAATAGGGCGTGCAGCACCCGACAAACCGAGGGACTGATGAGACCACTGAGCGCCCACGGCGGGTGAGAGACGATGTGAAGATAACAGCCGATAGGCAAAATCACACGTTATGGTAAGGTCACAATACAAGAAAGATGGATTAACGCGGGGAAGAGACATATACAGTATCATAACAAACTGAACATTTCACAATATTGTACGTATCGCTGCAAGTTGCCGGCATGTACGACAAACAGACCTACGCCATCATGGCTTCCGAATCATCCTTCAGATGCCAAGCTTCAAACTGACGGATGAGGGCGAAGTAATCTTGCGTGAATCGAAGCGGGCGGGGTCGAGGGACAGGACGGGGTGCGTCTGATGTGTTCGGGGTAGGGTATCTTCGGTAGGCACCCTATTGAATCAATCAGTATGCAAGCAAGCACACCAACCGTTGTTCCTCGCACCTGGATGGACTTCATAAACCGCGCAAGCCTGCCCCACACATCGCCAGATGAGCCTGAAGGACGAGTTGCGATTGCGTCCGCAAACAGCGACAGCCAGTCGAGCGGATGAACGAAGCGAAGTGGTCGCGGCTGCAAAGCCCGCACCTCTGACACCCATAGTGGTGTGTCCAGGGCGTCCTTATTAATGCCTGACCAAGTGTCTACCCTGGCCGTATGGATGCCACCAGTGGGAAGAGCAGATTCCACATGCACAACCAGCGTGAAGGTCGGCGGATCGGCGAAGATGCCTTCATGGGCGCCCTACGAAATGCGCCAGTCATGAGGACAAGAGCCAATGCGATAGAAAGCATAGACGTACCAAGGTCACCTCCACGTACACCTTCAATACGACCTCCACCTCCGTCTTCACCTGCACGCCATCGAGCTGAATCTCAGCCGGTTGCTCCGCAAAAAGTGCGCGGACGAAGAGCTCCGCAGGAGAGCGAGGTTCGCGCGGTGGCTGAGCACGCCTCATTGCGAGATCGCGAGGTCGGGGAGGAGCGACCGCGGTGCGACCAAATGCCACGAGTCTGGAGGTACGAGCGAGCGTTGAGCGCAAAGTCTTTGCCATGGTGGATGTTCCAGGTCTGAGTTGCGAGCCATATCCGCAGAGGAGTTGAATATATACAAGAGCCTGGGTGTTGCCCAGAGCTGGAGACAGGGAGAGACGGCGTGAGATGGGTTGGACTGGGCTGGTTTAGACGTGGAGGACATGGTAACCCAGCTCGGTTTGCAGGGGAATGTCCCGTGTGAACCTGCCGCGGTCATCACGTGCTTACCCAAACTCGGATTAGATGCGCTCCCTCCGCCTTGTCCAGCCTGGATTAGGCACGCGTAGATTGTGCAATCCATCCTAAACCGCACCCCGTCTCACCGCACCTTAACATACCTCGTATCAGGATGCTACGATAGCCTTTCCATGGTGCTTCAGGTTGGATTAGGGCGGCAATAGGTTGGTTTAGGCGGGATAGCCTGTCTCGCTCCATCTAAACCATCCCGGACAAGATACAGGGCAAACGCAGTGATTCTGTTGGTGATTCGAGAACGTCTTGCGCAGCACCAACTCGCGACCCCCCTCCCCCCGCCCCGGCCCTTTCGGTTTAACGTCACCACCGCCCCCTGCAAGCGGGAATGAGGTTCAGCGGACACCATAGACCTTGGAGACGCTACAGCATTCGGTTACCTTCTGATGCGTAGAAGTTAGCCATTGGCATGGTTTGATCGGGGGATTTCAACACCCACACTGAAGTGCTTCCCAGGTGGATATTCCTCATTGTTCAGGTTCCTTGCAGACTAAGGCATGCCCGGAGATTGGAGACGGTTACTTACTTACCCTACTCACATTCATCGTGAATGTTTGAACTGAGACGGCTCCAGCATGGCGCTCCTCAAAATCGCTCAAAAATCTTGTCGCGCAGCTGGCGCTAAAGTGAATTTGCAATTTGCTTGGGCTCCCACACGGGCGTCTGGGCCATTGATGTTGACTCTGAGCTTCGGTCACCTCGGTTTCTGCAGTTTTTCGACTTAGTTCTCTGCCTGTCCTTTCACAGATCTGCGACTTGTTCGCATAATCTAGACGAGTTCCCTTCCATGCATTCGATGCATTCTATCGTTTTGGGCTGGAGCATCGAGTCATACTGCTAGGGTTTATATTATCAATGACAAGATCGTTTTTCCTTCGTATGTGGTTTGGTTGACGAATCTCGCTGTGAGCTCTCCTGGTGACCCGTCTTCGTAAAATTTGATAGGCGTACAGAACAGGATGCCTAGCGAAGAATCTCGGCCCAGTGAACCGCAGGCCGCTCAGACAGCTCAGATCTTCTGGCAATCAGTAAAGCCCAACCGTTCGAACAACCCGGATACGCGGTCCATCGATAGCAGTCTACCTCAAGAACTGTTCATCAAAATTCTCCAAGAGGTGTACGCCCTCGTTCTGCTTATTATTATTATTATTATTATTATTAATGTCTCGTCAGAGTCCGTCAGAAAACAGCGGATATATCTATGTATCGACGCGTGCCTGAGGGAACAACTGCTATCCGGGATTCGAATGCCTATCCAAAGATGCCCGGCCCATGGTGAAACCAGCATGTGGGGAGATGCCCCGCCTATGGCGGGGCATCTAGTCCGAATCAGAATCAATAGATATCTCCGAAACGCTCAGAGAGGGGGAGGAGGGCGACAGGGGAGCACGGCGGCACGCGGTGACTCCATGTCGTGGTGGTAGGGATCCTTCGTGGCGGAAGGTGGCGTGTGACAGTCTTCCGTTCCGGGTCCGGAGGAGTCTCCTGCAGAGTACTAGGAAAGTGTCATAGGAGATGGAGTACTTGTGGCCACGGGCGCGGAGCGCCTTGATTGAGCGATGGAAGTGGCTGAGTTGCTTGAACTCGTGAGCGAGTTTAAGGAAGGGGAGGAGCTCCACGTTGAAGACATGAGCATGAGCTGCCTGTTTGAAGGCGTGGACCACGGTCGGCACTGGGAGGGCAGCAGCCGCGTAGGGGTCCAGGTGGGAGCCCGGGATCGGGAGGCGTGCCCAGACATCTGGGTGTCTTATCACCAGATCTCCGACCAGGTTGAATAGAAACTCGAGATGTGGGTCGACTTCGTCGTCATCCCAGTCCGAGGTGTCGGGTGGAGCGTCCTCAAAGGAGAAAGCGCCTGGGTTGAGATTGAGAAACGCAAGGATCTTAGGGAAGGGATCCAGGTCGAGAAGGTGGTCGAGTCGGGTGATCTCCCCTCTATAGTAGAAGGGACACTCGAACAGTACGTGGTGGCAGTCATGGGTTGCCGTGCGGGGGAAATAGCGGCAGGAGCACTTGGTGGGCTCCTCAGCACGAGGACGGAATTTGGCACGATACACGCCAGTAATGGTGTGGTTGGTGAGGATGTGCGCAAGGCGTGAGAAGGCGGTGATGGAGAGATTGCTGAAGCGGCGAGCGATGGAGCTGGCTAAGGCAGGGTTGAAGATGTGGGAGGTGGGGGAGTGAAGGTAGTCTTGTCCCCAATAGGCAGGGTCAGGCTCGGACTGGCCTGTGATCGGATTGGGGTGGACAGTGGAAGCAGTCCAGGCATCTATCGTATCTACGGTAATGCGGCATTTCTCAAAGGAGAAGCGTGTGAGGGAAGGAGGAAAGAAATCGGGAGGAGGGTCTAAATCTGCAATAAGGTGGTCGACGTGCTCATTTCCCTCGATACCCATGTGAGATGGACAGTAAGAAATATGTAAGTGATTACGATCAGAAAGGAGAAACCAATTGCATAGCGTGGAGTTAACAGAGAGGAGCTGTTGGCATCCTGACTTGGTATGGAAGAGAGACTCAGCTACCGATTCAGAATCAGTGAAGATATGCAGATGGTAAGAGGCAAGAGAGGAGGAGATGAGAACGAAGAGTGCATCAACAATGGCTATCAATTCAGCATCGAAGGAGAAACCACGGCCAGACCATTTGGCCTGTTCGAGTAGAGTGTCGTATTCAGGGTAGTAGGCGACAAAGCCTGAGGAGGACTTGGTGCCATCAGCGGTTGCAGATCCATCGGTGTAGATCACGATCGTGTCAGGGTCATCATGTGCGAGGTAGATGCGGGGGTTGAGGTCTTCACGGATCCACGTGCAGATGGCATCGTCGTCTGCCTTCTGTGGGTGGTCCAAGCTGACATGGATACGATCTGCGAAAAGGTCGATGACGTGGTTGCCGGGTTGGCACTCGTCATCGGTCGGGTCGTAGGAGTCGCAGATCGCATTGGCAGTTGGTTGATTAGGGATGTGAGGGAGGGAGGAAATAGATCCAAGAGTTGTATCATAGATGGCAGCCCGTAGCGTGTGGAGGGGAGGGTAGAACAGCGCATGTGGAGAGTTGTGCACGTGAGGATAGCGAGAAGGAAAGAGCGATTTGATGGGATGGGAGGGCATTAACGTGTGTATACGGAGGTGGTATGATGCCTGGAGACATCGGCAGTAGAGATGGAGAGGGAGGACGCCCGCGAGGGCCTGGAGAGCGCCAATCGGAGTAGTCAAGAATGAGCCGGTGATCCAGCAGAGTGCGAGGTTTTGGGAGGTGGATAGTCGCTTAAGTAGGTGTTTGACACCTCTTTCGCGATACCAAACTTGACAGCCGTAGGTGAGAACGGGACGGACGCATGCGATATAGAGTTGGCGACGTTGTCCAGTGTTGAGACCGCGTGTCGATGAGCCGAGCATGTGGGTCACGATGGAGGTAGTTGTGGCACAGTTGGCATACCAGTTGATGTGGTACTTCCAGCTGAGATGTGGATCAAGCCAGAAGCCGAGGTGATGGAGTTGGTCGTTGGGGATGATGGGATGTGGGAGCCCGGGGAGTGTGATTGGAGCCTTGATTCAGCGGCGCTGCTCGGTGTTCGCTGTGTGGACAAAGTGCATCGCTTCAGTCTTCTCATGTTCGAGAACGAGACCGGAGCGATGGAGGGTAGAGGTAATGAGTTCGTATAGTGCCGGGATGAGGCGGAGGTTGGTTTCGATGGAGAGAGACGTAACCATAACGTTGCTGTCGTCAACGTACATATGGAAGTAGGAGTGATGGAATTCGCTATGCGAACGGAAGTAGGCATGGAGGATGTACATGAGTGGGGAGGCAGTAATGCCAGAAAAGGTGGGAGACAGCGCAGACCCTTGGCCGACGCCGACACGAGGGCATTCGAATGATGGGGAGGTGTCATTGCCAAAGCGAAATGATGAGGAACGTGGGAGGAAGTAGGCGTGCAGCCATCTGGTAAAGATAGGGGAGAAGCCGCGGCGTGTGCAGATTGCAATGAGGAGGTCAGGGTTGATGGAGGGAAAGAATTGCGTGACGTCGAAACCGATCATGGTAGTGACCAGTTTTTTCCGCCATGCTTGCTGGATATGGTTAGTAACATATTCAACTGCATCAACGGTCGAGCGCTGCCATGTGGAGCCAAATTGGCATGGATGGAGGACACTATGCCGATGAGCATCCCATTGGATCCGCTCATTGATTATCTTTTCCATCCACTTGGCTATCATGGAGAGGAGGACGATCGGACGGTAGGACTTGATCTTCGTGTAGTCATCTTTCCCTGGTTTAGGGATGACAACTGTCACTGCACACCGGAACTCATCTGGCCAGATGCCATGAAGAAAGCAAGCATTGAACAGGTGGAGGAATCCGTCAGCGCATAGCTGGTAGAACCTGGGGTTGAGCTTAGGGGACGTAAGGTGCTTCAGGAACGTCCACGACATGTGATCCCATCCTGGTGCCGAGTTAGAGGCACACGTGGAAAGCGCATCTAGGAGTTTCTGCTTTGAGAAAGGGTTCCATTCCCTCGTCTCGAGTGCAGGGAGTTCGTCAACAATAGTCAGATCGACAGCGCGATCTTGCGCTGCATGGAACGTCGTATTGAATGCTTGCCACATCTCATCACAAGACATGATGGGAGCACCAGATGCGAGTTTCAGTCCAAGGTAGTCCGGGATAGCACGGGTGCGAACCCAGGGCATTAGATCCCAAACATGCTTAGATTTGGAGGTGACAGCGTGGATGCGTTGTTCGAAGAAACAGTTTTTTGTTTTCCTGAGAAGAGAGAAGAATTCCTTGCAGGCCTTGTGTCAGAGGTGAGCGGCGCGCTCATAAGCGCGCCGTTCATCATCACGACAGAGGCCAGGGAGGTGGTTCTGAGACATAAAGTCAGGAGAGTAACGGAGATGGGGAGGAAGGTGGCGATGAATATTCTTACGTTGCCATGGGGGCGTGGAGTCAGCAAGGAGCGTGGAGAGATGCGCTTTATTTTCAGCAAGTTCCTGGTTCCACCAGGGTCTAGAACATGGAGAATACTTAAGAGGGCGAGCAAACTCATCCCATGTATCAGTGATCGTCTTATAGATAGTGGAGACGTGCAGTGCCACGAGGTCAGGCTCCGAGAGGACCAGCCGCCCGGTAAATACGAGGGCGAGACGTTCGCTAAGGCTCTCGAGGAACTCGGGGATGTCCTCATTCGAGAGATGCAGGGTGGAAAGGAAGGAGAAGTTTGGGACAGGAATTAACGTACTGATGAGCGCGTGGTCCGAACCAGCTTTGCCAAAGATGTCGACATCGATTTGGAAGCGGTTGGCTGGTATGTCCTTGGGGACCCAGATCAGGTCGATTACTGAGCTGCGAAGGCGAGTATTGTGAGGTTGGTGGGTTGGGACATCAGGCGGTGAGAGTAGCCTGAGTCCCCAATAGCCTATAATAAAGTAAAGTTTGGTAAGTACGGAGAGGGGGGAAGAGGTGCCCCAGCAGGGGTCCCACTCCTCCGAATGGAGGTTGAAGTCTCCCCCGAGGCAGTGGAGTGACTCGGGGAGTTCAGTTGGATAATGGGTGATCTTATCGATGATGAAATCGAAGAGCATACTATTATCCTTGGCGTCATTGTAGATGTTGAGGATATAGATCGTGTTGTCAGGGGAGAGGTCGAGCGTGATGAGCATGGCGTCATGGTGGATGAGGCAGGGGCAGATAGTTGCACGGGCGCGAGCTAAACATCGGTTAACATAGCAAGCCACGCGTGGATGAGGCCGCTTTTCATGCTTGAGGGAAGCATGTTCGAGGAGTTGCCAGTCCGGGTCGGACTGAGTACCAAAGTATTTGTTGTCGTGCGTGCAGTCGCTGGGGCCGGTGGAATTGAACTTGCCTCTGACCGACAGGATGTTCTTGATGGACCCGTACCAGGGTTCCTGGATGCAGATGACGTCGTAATGGTTGCGGTGTTCCTGTAGAAGGTGAGAGACCTGTTTCGAGAGATGGTTAGCATTGTGGAACAAGATGCGAACATCAGTAGAGCGGTCAGTATTCATGTAAATGTTCTGGCAGAAGATGGACTGGGGAGAGACATTCAACATTACATGTTGCGGCCAGCCGCAGCGGCTTCAGCAGAGTGGGCGTTGTGGAGGGTGGTGATGGCATCATTGTTGCGCATGGAGACTTCGAAGGATTGGGACGACGAGGCCTGGAAAGGCGCATTGCACGGGTCATTACGGAGGCGTTGAGCAAACACGACAGCGGTAGCGTTGCAAGTTTGATTGGGGCGATGGGGGCATTGAAGGTCTGTGGTGTAGTGTGGCCCGGAGCAGTTGGCGCAGCGGGTCTGGTTGTGTTCAGGGTTGAGAATAGAGACCTGCGAGTGGTCAGTAGAGTGGTGGTTGTGGCTGCAGATTGCGCAGCAGGGAGGCGAGCGGCAGCAGATGGTGGGGTGGCCAAACTTGAGGCAGGTGGCGCACTGGATGGTCTGTGGGTGGACCTGGGCGACGTGAGTGATGTGGGCTCCGGAGTCGAAGTTGAGGACTGTATTGTGGAGCTTGCGTAGGGTGGTGTAGCTGTAGTCGTTGTTTATATCGATGAAGAGGGTGGCAGTTGTGGAGCCATGAGCCCTTGGGCCCCAGCGGACAGCGTTCTGGCGGTTATCGATGCGGGTTTCAGCATCGCACCAAGCCTGTATGTCAGTGCAGTGGATGGCATTGCGGAGGACTGTGTGCGGGTTGATCTCGTCCGTGGAGCCGTCAACACGGTATGCGATGTACTTGATGTGCGTGAAGAGGAGGGAGACTCGATACCTATACATCAGTAAATGCCCAAATCTATTATTGCACCTTATTGGCTATTATTACGCCATTAAGACTGATAATATGAGGTAATAGCTCGCAAGACGCAAGACGCAATACAGCCGATTTTGTGTGATAATATGGCTGGTGCCTCTCATAATAAGATGAGCAATACGAACAACATGAATTCATTCAATTACTGTCCAGCGCATTAGGATGCATTCACTAACACATTCTGTAAGGGCTACACTACACTGTTCCTGTCCTGTAAAACTAGTCACCATCTGCGCTCCGACTCTGCTCTACCCGCAATGGTACCTATCCGTGCTCCTCAAACAAGCTATCTGGCTGCACACGCCGCCACAGAATGATGTAGACCCAGATGTTTCCGGAGATAGAATGAACTCACCGTGAAGCCCTCGCTGAAGCTCGTCTCAAGCTCCGGACACCACATGACCCATATCCCATCATGCTCCATGGGCACACCTACGAAAGGGGGCACAGAAGAGGGAAGCACGTCCTCGCAGGACAAGAAACACCATCAAACAGTAGACTGAGTACTTACCAACGGGTTGCGATAGCTACACAGCTTGGTAGTCGCAGCGCGCTTGGCTTGCTGCCGTGCCGGATCCGGGAGAGATCCCATGGAGAAGACAGGACAAGAAACAAGAGAGGAAGTTAAATAGAGACTTACATATTCGAGGACCAGGCATGTTCCAAGTGAGCTATCGCGTTCGCACAGTTGCTGGTCGGGAGGTAGAAGGTCTGGCGACGGATCTTTCGGGCGTTTGAGGCCTGCACGTGTGCCAAAGACAGAGGGTTACTAGAGAGCCCAAGTTCACTCGAAATGTGGAGGAGGAGGAGTTGGAGATGGGGCGGAGGAGGGGAGGGGGACACTCGGACGGTGGGTTGACATGGCGGTTGAAGGCAGAGAACAATTGTTAGGCGCCCACACTCCGCACTCGTATGGTGGGCATCTGACACTTAGAAGTTGAGCCTATTCTTCTTTCATTACCCCTTCTCACTGCTCTCGCTCCTCACCACTTCTTCTCCTCGCCCAGCCTTCTGCTTATCCTTGAATGCTCAGTTAACACCAAGACGAGCTGGAAGCCTCATGCAAGTACCTGTTCGGAGAGGGATCAAAACTGGAATAGCTTCAAGGTACCGGTGGTCTCGAACGATAAAGGAAAAGCGGAGTAGAGGATGAATGGGACATGGGTGGTGGGACGAGTGGGAGGTTTGGCAGAAATGTGAGGCATTCGTGAGGTATGTATTTACTACACAATGATGACCGACTTGCGAGCTGTGATCTTGAGTCCAGAATGCGTACCTTCGAGTCCTTAGTTTGTCTCAAATATGTCTGAATTTGAGCACCGGATGCTTTAATATCTCATATGTCCCTCAATTACTGTTGGATCCGCCACATCCACCGTTTTCCCTGTGCGTGCTGCCCGCTTCTTATGTCTTGAGGCACTTACTTGTATTAACCATATTGTCAGTTTCGATCATAGCTGTAAGACGGTAATAGATTTGGCGATCTACTGATGTACCCGGATGGGGCAAGTTGGTGGGCATGGCATCCGAGAGCAGATGCAAGAGCGTGTCGGATCTTGGCGCTCTGCGTGTCATCAGTCTTGTCGACTGGCAGTACCGTGTAGCGGTTGCCTGCGGGGTTGGAGCTGATGTACTTGATGGGAATATCTTTGCACGCGAGGCGGAACTTGTCCATGATCTGCGCATCAGTCTGTCAGGCAAGGTGTCCTGGTGCGTCGCAGGGGTTGACGAAGGCGAAGTAGAGAATGCGGTTGTGTCCTTTCGGGTGCCGTTTCTTGAGTTCCGAGACCGTATCTTTGAACGATAGGCGGCGTCCAGACGGGTTCCGTGTGGCGTTGGAGTTGGAGTTCGTCTTGGTGGCTTCGGCATAAGACGCCTTGTTGGCATTGGCTTTGTTCGTATTGGTGGCGCCTTCGCCGCAGGACTCATGAGTCGGCGGATGGTTGGCCGGAGTGGGGTTGGTCAGGCCCGGCGGCTGGGTATTGGCCACCGTGGACGGAGAGGTGGAATGGGAGGATGCGGAGTAGATGACCTCCTTGGTCTTCTTCATCGCGCACGTCTTTTTATTCTTCTTCTTGTTCACTGCCTCCGGGTGGAGGTCAGCATAGGTGGGAGCGATCAGCACGTCGGGGAGGTCGATCGGCAGGCGATCAGGGTCGGGGGTCGGGACGTGCTGGGAGGCTTTGCCTTTGCCCTTGCTGTCATTCGGGCGTGGAGGCGGCTGAGTGTCGTTCTGAGGAGGCGGAGTGTGTTCACCTCCGGGAGGCGTCTCGGGCTGCAAAGGTGCCAAGTTATCGGGATCGTCGGGTTCGTCGTCCATTTCTTCTTCGGAGTCTTTATCCTCTTCCTCTTCGGGCGCTTTGGGCGCCGGGCTGGAAGGAGGAGGGCGTGCGGGGAACATGTTATCGGTGAGGATGGTCTGCATGAAGTCGTGTGCAAGGGCGTGGAGGCGCTCGTGTTCGTTCAGGTAGGCTTGAGCGACGGGGAGGGAGCATCCGAAGTCAGCAATGAGGATGCCGGCGGGAGAGCGTTGTTGCATGGCTGCGACCAAAATTGTGAGGGCAACTTTGAGTCGGGTATGAGCATCTGTGGGGATTATATTAGTCTGAGTCTGGGGGGCCGGTGGCTGGGAGTCAGCGTTAGGGTCATTTTCCATGGCAAATAAGCTTCGAGTCTGCGAGAATAAAATTAAAGTAACGTAGGTCCTTGTGGGGGGAAAGGGAGGGGAAAACAAAGAGGCGGGAGGAGCCCTCGGGGGGGGAGAGTTGCTGGGAAACGTGGGCGCCTAAACAGTATGGTGGCAGTACAAGGGCAAGGAGGGGGGGGACGCCCTCGTTCTGCAGAATTCGCCGCATGGCGAGTGGAGAACGAACTGGACCAGCCCGTATCAGCTCGTCTGCCGCTACTGGCGTGATGTTATCCACTCGACACCCTGCTTTTGGAACCGAGGGATCAGGGTCTCCTGCAGTCCGGAGTGGTTGGAGATCTGTCTTGCGCGATGCGCTGGCTCACCGGCCACAGTCTATGTGCTCAGCCCCCACTCGCCGTCGGCGACCTTCGCGACCCTCGGCCGCTACGTGTCATCCATCGGCGCATGTCACATCCAATCCGAGAGCGAGGCGTCGTGCTCGGAAGGTCTCTCCTCCCTATTATCTGCACCTATGCCTTCTCTTGAAACTTTGTCGATCGGTGCATATGAGGATACCGTTGACGCCATGGTCTCGACCACCTCTGACATTCTCCCCTGCCTCACTTCACTCAACCTCTCCCATTGTCCAGCCCCTCGAGACACCGCGATATATACATCGCTCCATGACCTCACGCTCAGTCAATCTCCATGGGACATCTCATACGACAACTTCCTCAAAGTAATCAGTCAATGTAGCGAGCTTGAGTCCTTGCATCTCGACACCGTCGTGTTGGACCAGTTCTTGGGCACGGTTACGAGGTCCACGATGTCCCGTCAACTCCGTCGTATGCCAGTCGTCCTCCCTCGCCTATGGGAGATGGGCCTATGTGGAATGC
Organism: Ganoderma multipileum BCRC 37180; assembly: GCA_000338015.2. Lineage (NCBI taxonomy): Eukaryota > Fungi > Basidiomycota > Agaricomycetes > Polyporales > Polyporaceae > Ganoderma > Ganoderma multipileum. The sequence goes on from BACB01001502.1 coordinate 28,900, forward strand.
GCGAGGTCATAATCGACCTCCTTGGTACTATCCATGCACCGTCCTTTGCAACCATCCAGGCCGTGACGTTCATCAACCCTAGGGATCTTGCTCCTCACTTCTCGCAGCTGCTCGCGCCCAGCCTCCAGCTGCGGCACGCATTCCTGCGCTCCCCTACCGCCGTATCCATCAAATGCAGGAACGATGATTTCGAGGTGATTCTCAACGGGGAAACCGATCGACACTTGTTCTTGGGCATCTATTGCATGGGCGAACATCCCATCTGGAGCATGTGTCTCATGCCCAATGTCGTGGCCGCGATGGACAGCTTCTCCTTCGACCAAGTCCACACGCTCCAGATCGACGGCCTCCACGAGGGGTTCCCAGCGGATGTATGGCGACGCGCATTCCAATCATGCCGAAACCTGCGGACACTCCATCTCAAGGGCTGGGACGCCCTCGACTCCATCTGGCAAGGACTCTTGGATGCAACATCGTCTTCGCAGCCCCATGACGGAGTGGTATGTTGTCCGTTCCTGGCGGAGGTTAACGTAAACGAGGATTGGTACGGGATTTCCTTTATCGCCACCGCGGAGCTCTTTGAGATCATCCGTTGTACACTTCACATTCATGCCGATCAATATGGAACCCGCCTTCGCAAGCTCATGATGTGTCTCGGGAATGCCGGTGAACCGGGGGACGATATCGCTGGGCTCCGCGATGTATTGGTGGAGGACGTAAGGGCCTTGGTTGAAGAGTTGGATCTGTCGGTGCGCGATCATGGTTTTTCTGTGCAAACCATCATGTAGAATGGAACTCTCTACCTTTTGATTGTATTTGATTATCTAAGAATATTTGAGGACGCAATACATGCCGACTAATTGTTGGCCTGCCTTCCTGGCGGCTGATTGCCGCTGGGAGTTCAGTAGAAAGTGACGTCATACATTGCCTAAACGGACCTGCAATGACCGTAGGCGCCAAAAGAGGCTAGTCAGGATGTTTTTGATGGCAAAGTTTGACCGATTCAAGCCACTCGGCTCGAGCCACTGAGTGATTTCTCCGTACGGTGAGGCCTGGGACGACTGTCTTTAACCGCCCGTTTACCTCACTTCTACCAGTAACGGAAAACGTCGCCCAATACGACTGGGACGTGTACTACACCGGTCGGTAAGTAGGCCGATATACGAATCATTCCTGCATTTGAAGTCGATGACACATGTGGAAACAGCTTTTATCCAACGTCACAGTCCTCGCCTTCTATCTCTCGGGCCCATGCACATACACAAGTTCCCGAGCGAGATCGTACTAATGGTCTTCCATGAGCTATACGATTCTTTGGACTTCCCACGAGCTGTCCGGCGCAAGACGGTCAAGTCAGAACTCAAATGGATGCATATCCAAGCAGTTTGTCGCCGTTGGCGTGACTTGATTCAAGACACTCCCTACTACTGGTGTATCATCAATGTCTACAACGAACAGGGCTGGCTCGACCTGTGCCTCGCTCGATCAGCGGGCAAGAAAACGCAGACGAGTGTTTACTTCCGCAAGTTCAACTTCCCTGCTCCTCTCCTGCAGCCGTTGTCGCTACTGGCCTACGCACCCTACATCAGACTCCTCTCCTTCAACGTCGGCGATGAGCTGTTCGATCCCCTGCACCGTTTCTTCTCGCAACACTTTCCCAATCTTGCGACCCTAGAGCTTGAATGTCCCACGGACAAGATGTGGATGCCTCAGAAGCCATTTACCCTTCCCCCGCACGCCTTGCCTCAGCTAAAACACCTCACTCTTTACGCAGCCAGACTGCCAGAGGCTTTGGGATTGTACAGCAACCTGCGTATCCTCGAGGTAACTGCCCTCCCTTTGGACGTCTCCTGGGGCGGTCTCATGGAAGTCCTGAACGCCTGTGCCCCGACGCTGGAGAGGCTTGGATTGGTCCATATCCTCTCTGAGATGACGATGTGGCCTGATTTACTTTCCGGCCCGTCCCTGATCACCTTCCCTCGCCTCAGCACCCTCCACGTCGCGAACAAACGGCCGTACCTCTCGCGCATCCTCTCTCATCTCCGTGCCCCCGTCAGTACCGACGTCTACCTCATGGATAACCTAGCAGGCGTCCACGACGAAGTGATCAGCGCGCTCGAGCAAGTCTTCGTACCCAAGCTTCCCCCCAATCTGGCCGACATCATTCCAAACATGTCTGCCATCAAGGCGGTTCGCTTTATGGCTTGGCAGGCGGAGTACGCGTTTGTCGGGCGAGGCATCATGGGGACCCAGGTGGAACTCGAGTTGTTCCGGCACGACGAAGAGCCTCTCGTTTGGGGCGATTTGGCGCACAAGGGACTCATGGAGCTCCTCGAGTTACTCTCTGGCGCGGACATCAGGCGATTCGAGATCGCCGTGGACTACAACACAGTCAATGCGGACGACTTCGAGGCGGTCTTCAAGGCGTTCCCCAAGCTCGAGACGCTCATCCTGAATGGCGGAGATTTCGACTACGTCTTGCAGCTTCTTGCCCGTGACGTCCCTTCGTCATCCAGTGTTGAACTGTCCCGCCCTGCGGGCGAGGAAGGCACCAATACGGAAACCTTGAAGACTAGAGCGGCCCGATTGTGGTGCCCCAATTTGAAGGCGCTCGTTATTGGCGACGTGGACGAGGAGTGGAGACACGACGACAACCTCCTCGGCGAGAGCCTCCGAGTTTTACGCATGCGAGCCGCGCGAGGTTCCCGCCTAGTTCGCTTCGAGATCCGCTTGACGCACGACACGGAGGAAGAGTACCGGGAGGCATCGGCGAAGTACATTCCTCGGTTTCAGGAGCTAGTCGGCGAGGTGGTGTACGGGAACTACAAACCACACGACGACTCCAAGTGCGATACCCGCGAAAGCGACGACTCGGAGCCGTACTGACATCGGGTCTTGGCAAGCCCTAGTAGCTGCGAGTGGTTTTGTGCCTAATCACGGGTCTTCAAACTGATGTTGCCCAGTCGTGGGCGGTCAGATACAGTGCGTCCTAGGAACTGACCGAAGATGTCATAAACATCCACTCAGGCCCTTTATCCTGCACATCTTGATAGAGTAGACTAATCACTAACATCGTGACGAATACGATACTGAATTATTATTTTGCACAATGCTTCAATCACTGTACAACAGTGGTCGCAGCGTCGTTCTTCGAACCTACTGGTATTTCCTGCTCAGGATGAGCCGTTCGGATACCGTTCGTCCGCCTCGCATGCCGAAGGAGGTATATCATCGACGAAGGCGTCATGCCCTCCATCCGCTTCACCGCACCCTATGTACTCATTAGCTCTCGTATTTCGAGGGTACACGAGCATAGATTACTTACGATGCTCGTAGGACGCACATTGGCGAGCCGTTCCTTGACCTCAGAACTTAGACCCTCAACGCTCGAGTAGTCGAGGTGCGGGTCCAGCGCAAGCGACTCATCCTCCATGAACACCCTCAGATCCGCCGCCTGGCGGCGCAGATGCGAGCTGTAGACAGCGTCGGTCTCGACGCGGCTCAGGATGTGCGGATGCACCGATGCGAGCTCTGGTAGGACAGCCTTGAGCGCTTCAACGGGCACGTTTCGATGGTGGAGGAGCTCGAATGCGCTATGTGCGTAACCGATTAGTATTGCGTGGCGAGAACAGCTATGGACGTACCTCTTCAGAGCCCCGTCGCGCTTCCTATCGAATCCATGTTCCCGCCATTTCTGCGCGGATTAGGTATAACCCGTCGGGAAATACTGCATGTATAGCGTACCTCAGGAGACAGCACGCACGACTGGAGCAGCTCAGTCACACGTCCCAGCTCCGCGCGGGTCGCTTCAAGCCGCGCCCACCGCGCATCGCCGACGGCACCCGCGACGCGCCCTTTCTCAGTCAGTCGCAAGTCTGCGTTGTCGCTGCGCAACGTCATGCGATACTCCGAACGCGATGTGAACATGCGATCTGGATGGTGGATCGGCATTTGTGCGGCTCAACACGAGAAGAATAAGGGACGTACACGGCTCTTCGGCTCCCTTGACGATGAGGTCGTCAATCATCACCCCAATATATCCTTCTGCACGCGTGATGACGAGCGGCGGCCGGTGGAGGGCGGACAGGCCGGCGTTGATCCCCGCGACGACGCCTTGCCCGGCGGCCTCTTCGTACCCTGTCGTGCCGTTGATCTGGCCAGCGAGGAACAAGCCCTGCACGGAGCGTCAAAGCGTGATACATTCGGCGTGATGGATGAGATGCAGACCTTGATCCTCTTCGTCTCCAGCGTCGGCCCCAGTTCCCGAGCGTCGATGTGATCGTACTCGACCCCGTAAGCGGGTCGGACAAGCTTCGCCTTCTCGAGTCCAGGGACAGAGCGGTACATGCTCTCCTGCGCGTCTTCGGGAAGGCTGCACGAGAGACCGTTGGGGTAGATCAAATCGGAGTCGTACCCCTCCGGCTCGAGCCAGACGTTGTGTGACGACTTGTGGGGGAAGCGCGTCACCTTCGCCTCGAGCGAGGGGCAGTACCGCGGGCCCTTCTTGGTCTCCTGGATGTGAACGCAGCGATGGATGTTGTCGCGGATGATCTGGTGGGTCGTCGGCGTGGTCGCCGTCATCCAGCATACGACTTGGTTGTCCTGAGGAACAACAGACAGGTGATCAGCATTGCACTTTCATCGGAGTTTGTGGTTTCGTACAGCGTTCGCCACCGTATCGTTCATGAAACTGAAGGGCAGAGGTGCCTTGTCGCCCTCCTGAACCACAAGCTTCGAGAAGTCGATGGAGTCTTTGGCCAGTCTTGCGGGGGTGCCAGTCTGAAGACGCCCTAGACGGAAGCCCGCTGCACTGAGCGACGCGGATAGCCCAACAGAGGGGGCTTCGTTCATGCGCCCGGCAGGGAAGCGCTTCATGCCAATATGAATCTCCCCTGATAGGAACGTCCCAGTGCAGATGACGACCTGGGAGCAAGTGATCACCTCCCCAGATTCTAGTTAGACGATCAGCATGGGTATATATCATTCAACGAATACAGAAGATAAATATGAACGGACCGAGGGTCACACCGCGGACCTCGGAACGAGGGAAGCCTGTCGACATGGTGGGTTGGCCGAGCACGAGGTCGAAAACACTTCCTGCGCGGATATCGAGGTTGGGGTATCCGTGCAACGTCGCCTGCATGTGCTTTTTGTACAGCTTCCTGTCCACCTGTGCTCTTGGACTCTGTGCATGAACATGAGTTTGAGCAACCGATGCAGTCGAGTGGACGATGCTTTACCCAAACAGCCGCACCCTTAGATCTGTTCAATATCTGGAACTGAATGCCTGCCTCGTCTGAAGAAGGGAAATCAAAAAAATGTCGATTGTAAGACTCAGAACTATCATACCGGTAACTTTCGAACAGAGACCGTCTAGTGCGTCAACTTCACGCATGAGAGTACCTTTCCCGACCCCTCCCATAGACGGATTGCATGAGAGCTCGCCGATGGTGTTGAGGTTTTGAGTCAAGAGGACCGTCTTTGCGCCTGTGCGCGCCGCTCCTGCTGCAGCCTCACATCCTGCGTGGCCTCCGCCAATAACACAAACTAGAACGCCCGAGGCGTGAGTCCGATACGTCATGAATCGGAGAAAGTATTGGTGGCGTACCATCATAGTGCGGATGTGTCGCCCGGCTCAGGGACGCATATCCTCTGTGAACCGCAAATTTTCCGCGAGAGGCTACTCTACTAAGGCACCTGTGCATGCAGGTTGGTGAGCGACCCCGTTCGTTTTGCGGTGGTGGTTTGAGGGAAAGCTCCGGCCAGCGTGCTGGCTACTAGCTAGCGCCCAACAAGCGCCCTCGATTAGATAAGGTATGCCGCCCCTCTCCAATTAATCTTTGATCCGGCGCAATCCTTGACTCCGTTCTCCGACCTGCTTTGACCATCGGACTCCCTCTGAGCCCTCTCGACGGCGCTGGGCCAGTAGGCCATCTCACTTTCCTGCATACTTGCCGTGTTCACCATGGGCGCATTCTACGACGAGGTCGAGATCGAGGACATGGTGTGGGACGAGGAGAAGCGCGTATACCACTACCCATGTCCATGTGGCGACCGTTTCGAAATCTCGCGCAAGCAGCTGAAGAACTACGAAGACGTCGCAACATGTCCGAGCTGCAGCTTGATCATCCGGGTCATATATGATCCAGTGAGTACACTCAGAACGCACCGCCACGCCGAGTAACTGACCGTCGGGCAGCTGGACTTTGAGGACGATCCATCAGACGACGAGGACGAGGGTGCATCCGCTGACGAAGAAGAGGAAGAGGAGGAGTCCAGCGAAGAGGAGGCGTTTGAGGATGCGATGGAGCGCCTGACTATTGCCGATGAGAAGCCCCAGGCGATTGCCGTCGCTGCATGAAAATGGTGAGCCGCATGAGCCTCATGATGTTGTTCTCAATTGACCTTTGGCTCTACACTGGGTTTCTGTATACCACACCCGCCAGATGTCTCCGCCTCCGTACACACCCATTGATTTATTCGGGACGATAAACCCCGTCGCATGTATCAACTAGTTCGTGAGTCAAATTGGTCCATCCGCTTCCTCAGGTCTCTTCTTACCGTGAACCCAAGTTTCTAGTAGTATCTGAGGCATACACTGTATTACCAAATGCATTTCCTATTTTTTGTGTTCTGGAACCCTGGCGCCGTCAGAGTCAGATGGTTATCAACGATACCTACCCCCTTGGATATTATCGGCGCTGTGAACCACCTCCTGGCGAATCGACCTTGTTACGGTAGTCCTATCATCTCCCAAGCATTTACGTCTCGATTCTCGGGACCGAAGGGTGCGTCTAAGTGATAGAACTTTGCCCGCTTGCCCGTACTCACGTCTTCCATCTTGACAATCACAGGACGCCTTAGAATACCAGCCGATGGTAATTTCCCCCCTTCCAAAGGAACAATTCGGCCTCTATCGACGCTGGCTATCACGAAGAGTCGTTTATGCACTGGTTCGACTTGGTCTTTGGGACTAGCCAGCTAGACGCGCCGCCTCATACTGCCTCCTGAAGCCCATATACCACAATCTGTTTGGGGAGACTTCTGTCCGCTTCACAATCGCGCCGGCCCCTATGGCACGCTTTTGTCGTCGACAGGGAAGCGGTCAATTTCCATCACCGCCAAACGGCAAATGAGAACGTGCCGATAAGTATTCCATATTCCCTTGATCCTTGTGAGTACCCGATGCCAAACAACGTACTCCTCACCCCCGTTCACTCCATGTGCTAAGGTACCCTTTTGCATGAACCTGGCGTGCGCGGATCCGTCGTGAACGGCTAGAAGGCTCCACCTGTCACTGCGTAGGTTCTGGTTTCAGTCCTGCAGAACCTACGCTTGCGTGCGTGGCACCATTCGTTTATCGCACTCTAATGGTATGTCTGTCGTTGGTCGCAGGTAATTTCTTCTTATGTATTTCGGTACAGGGATCGCCTCGACTCCGCCGAGAGCATACTCCAGCACAACAGCGCAGATCCGCCGTCCTAGTCCATATATCATGGTTGGAGTCGCCCGTAGTCATCGCCGTCGGACGACACATATTCCAAATTCTCTAAAATTTGGAACCCGGCACGCCAGATACGCTCAGTTCCGGCGAGATATTCCTCGAGGCGGTTCTACCTCAAGTTTGACTCACATCTCGGCCAATGCTGTCCGCTAATTCTCCGTGTGGGCATTGTCCGATCGACTCGCCTTTGGCAAAGAAGGCACAGCGATGCAGCATTGTGGAGGCAGTAAACCGGTGTTATCGTCTGGGGTTCTCACCGGTGCCGAGCCGTTATGACATCGGGCGCGGTACCATGATCCGACATTCAATTGTGTTCAACATCACATATTCTGCGGCCGATTTACAACCCTCGAGCTCTGGTTGGCGTTCACCTAGGACCTTGCGGTGCGCGTCGGAATGGGAGAAGCCATTCACTGAATGAAGTGCAGTTCTCTCCCCAAGGTGCGCACCGTTTCTACTTCTTCCGGGAACCTTCTGAGCCCCCTTTTGGTGCTCTCTTCCCGGACGAAGGATGCTCTTTCCTCCTGACCTTCGAATCCTGCAGATCACGTTCACTAAGCGTGCTGTTTCCCTTTTCTCGCGCACCGTGCCGTAAAGCTGTCACCGCTGACAGCACTGCGATGCACCTTTCGCCAAGCCGCAGTTTTAGCCACTTGTTGACTCCCAGTCTCACACTCCTCCCACACTCCTCCCGGAAAATCTGTCGGTTGTGAATGAACATGTTGGAACCCTCAAACCCTTGGCATGTGGAACTATGATCTTTCACTGCCTTGGGTTCGAATGGGCGCACTCCGATTGCTCCAAACGGTCGACTCACGTGATGCTCGCACGTCAGCGCACAACATGCTCGCGCAATCGCTCCTTCGCCATTTGCTCGCCTGGATCCGCAAAACATACTTATCGCATTCCACTCAAGATGAAGCGCAACGCAATACCTTCCCCATCTTTGCCCCCGCATCCTCCGTTTTGCCCAACACCAACTCCTCTGCAGGCCAGCACTATCGTCAGCAACGGCTATGGAGTCCCTCCCGTTCGAACTGCACACCCAAATTTTCCAGTTCGCGTGTACGGACGATGGCGCGACGGCCCGCGCACTCGCCCTCGTCTCGCGATACGTTCGCGACGCCGCCTCCCCATTCTTCTTCCAGTCCCTCTCTGTCTCCGGAGTCGCCCAGATGGACGCCCTCGTCGCCCGCCTTCACGCTCTCCCCCCGCACGCCCGCCGCATCCGCCACCTGTTCCTCGCCGACTGGACGCGCAAAGACATGCTCACGCACGGGGGAGTGTACGCGGAAATGGAGCGGCACGACCGCGAGCGGGCGCTCGCCGCCCGCATTTTGGAATACGCATCGCCGACGCTCGAGACCCTCGCGCTCGTCGCCGCCTGCCCCTACACCGCCGCGCCCCTCGTCGGCCACCTCTTCGCGCTGCCGCTGCCGCACTTGGAGGAGCTCGCGATACACGGCTTCTACCCCCTCCCCCAGTCACACGACAACGGCGGGATGCCGCGCCTCACAAGGCTGCACCTCTCTGGGAACCGCAACCCGCACGGCCTGCTGCAGCTCGGGGCCCTCGATGCGGCGTGCCCCATGCTGACTCACCTGCGCGTTTCCGAGGTCGCGGGGGCAGCTTCCTTTGCAAGGGAGGTTTACGAAGCGGCTCTTCCCCGCCCTACGAGCGAGGACGAGCGGCAGGCGATTGCTTTGTCACCCTTCCCGAGCGCGCTCCCTGCGCGTTTGCGGGAGCTGGTCATCGAGGCGAGGCGACCGCCCGAGCCTGCTCCCAGCACCAACCAGCAACAGCACCACCATCGGGCGGGGGTGAAGCGCAGGGCGCAGGGCACGCACGAGAAGATGATGGCGCTGCTGAGGGATGTGGAGCTCAAGAGGGCGGAGACGCGATTGGAGAAGGTCGAGGTCGTCGAGGGAGACGGACAGGATATATTTGAGGTGCTGAGGAGGGACTGGCTGGCTCGTTTACGACCACAGACACAGGCGTAATATAGACTAGAAGGGTTGGGATACTCTCGCTCGTGTTTTCTTGGACCTTCAACGTTGGAGAGTCGATGGCTGAGTGTCTTTGTATACTGCGATACCCAGTACATTCGATGAAAACAAGTGATGCAGTATTACATAAACAAGCAAGTATTGACCACGACGGTGGAACGAGTATGGTACTGTATTGAAGGCATGAGAGTAAGTCAGTCTGAGTCGATTGAATCGTCCGACTCGGAGTCGCTCTCAGCCTCAATACAGTCGTAGCCAAACGTTGTTTCACCATCGAAAACCTCTCCGATCGCGCTGAGAAATATCCTTTTCGCGTCCTCGAAGTGCCTCAGCGTATCGAAGCTGAGTTCCAAGTCCAGTTTCCCCAAGGCCGTCGCGCCACCACGGGTCCGCGTCTCAACGCATTCGGCAATGGATTTCATCGTATCGTCGGACCACCAGGGCCCGTGCATCCACAATTCGCGCAACTTCGGGCACACAACGCGGTCGCTGCTGCTCTGGCCTGGCTGCGTCCCGGCGAGAGCCTCGAACACCGGCACCGCCATGCCCGTGCCGACAACTGCGAAAGTCTCCAGGGCCCGAAATCCCGCGAGGAGCCGCGACCACTCCGTCTTCCCGAGGTCGCCGCCAATATAGAGGGCGACGGTGAGCGACATGATTGGGACGTCTGAGAACAGCTGCAACATCTCATCCATCGCGCGGGAAAGGTTGCCCTGAGCGAGATCCACGACTCCTCCGCCGTTCGAGGCGCTCGCGATAAGCTCGATTTCCGTCTTAACTAGCCCGACGTAAAGGAAGAGGATGCGAGCGTCGTCTAGGACGGGGAGGGTCTGGCGCCGGTTGGGGGCGAGGACGGGTATGAACATCCCGGGCGAGGCTTCTGAAGGCGGTTCGACTTTCCCGACAAGCCGGACTTCGACGCTTGGGGGAACGTGCAAGGAAGACATGAAGCTGGAAACGACCTTGACTGTGTCTTCAATTCGGAGTCTCCGGAGCTTTGGGATGGAGGTGCCGGGCCGAGCGTCAGGTTTTCCCCCGCACTTGGGCAGATCGTCGTGAAATTGGCTGAGCACCCCGTCGAGACAGACCTCCTCGAGCGATGCGCAACCTGCGAGGACGTCAAGAAACGTAGACGAGGTGAAGATGGGGGGATCGCAGTGGAGAGGGCGTTCCCTCATGTCGAGGACACGAAGTTGGGAGATGAAAGCCTGGGGATCATTCAGAGACACACGAACGCCCTCGATGGCGAGTGCGGTCATAGCCGGGAACTGTTGAGGGCAGAAGGTGACAGATTTGGATGAAATATCGGAAAACGCATTCCGTCGTGGGGCACCTTCCGGTTCCCGCCAGGCTCTTGTGAGACGGAGCTTGACGAGATTGGAATGCGCAGCGTTGACGAGACAGAAAGCAGGGGTAAGGCAGCGCTCGTATATATCGGAGAAGACGAGGACAGCGATGCGTTCGGCGACAGGCGACAGGATCGGGTGAGCGGCGATGAGCGGCGCGTCATACCAGAAGGTGATATCTAGCATTGCGTCCTGGGACCGAGATACGGCAAGCTCTGTCCACCTCAAGCTCTTTCCTATCTTGATGACGCGCCATAGTCGCGGGGTAGAGAGGACGACGTTTCTGCAGTGGCGACACACCAGCATAAGGGGTGCCCAGGAAACCCAATCTGGTAAAATCCTGTTCCTATTTTCACAGTGTCCGACGGGTCGGGGCCTGGCCAGAAGGAAAATCTCCACAAAGAGTTCGTTTGGGAGAGAGTTGACTGGGGCCGCGGCGTTCCATTGGGCCTTCAGCGCAGACTGTCCCTTTGATACCGTGCTAATGTTCATGTTGCCCTCGTGAGACTGTGCGCTGTAAGGGGTCGGGGGATCCGACGGTGATCGCATGGACAAGGGGGTTGAAGATTCTGACGCAGGAGAGCTAGGCTCCATTTCGACTGAACCCGAGAAGCTTCAGTTCGACAACTCCTAAAGCCGTGATTAGTACGGCACCGTATGAAACCCAGAGTGAACTCACCTTTTCCAGTGGCGACGTGTAGAGGGAGAGAGGGTAAACCTGAGAGGCGCCCTCTGACGGGGTGGCGGACCCACGAGAAGCCTGGTATGAGAACAAAGGGTTATGAGCACACCCCAGAGCAGAGAACAAGGGATATTCCACTAACATCTTATGCCCCAATGATGGTCAATAAAATCCTCGCTTGCATCTCGTACAAGGTTGGTACGAAGTCAATCGACCCGCGTACGACTACTCGGTGCGATGGCGTCACAGTAGCGCGTGTACACCAAAGAACACCTACATAACAATGTCAATGTGTCCACTCACATATTGTCTCAGGCTCCTTCGCCATGCCTTCAACGATCCTCGGGGCTGGAACCTCCACAGGGACTGACCAAGGAAGTCAAGGAGGCGGCGAGGAGAATCCATGAAATATTATACACGTGAACCAAAGACAAACACACCGGTCAATCCTCCTCTATAGCGTCGCTCGCGTCCAGGCCTTTCGCGTCCCGCCGCACTTCCTCGTCCTCCAACGCCATCGTATCCTCCGGCTCCTCCTCGTCCCCCTCCTCGTCCTCCATGTCCTCGTCTACATCCTCTGCACCATCTTCCTGGTCCTGATCCAACATCTCCTGGTCCTCGTCGGCGTCCTCCGAGGGCTGTTGCTCGTGGCCCGGCCCTGATGCAGGCAGTGTGGCGGAGGCTGGTGGACGGATGTGAATTGTAGGGATGGCCTGTTGGCCTGCGTTATCTGACGAGGCGGCTGCCTTGCCCTTGCCCTTAGGCTTGGATGCGGCCGACGCAGACTCGGACGTGTCTTTCGCTTTCGCCTTACCACCTTTCCGCTTGTCCGCCCTCTGCATCTCGCGGTACGCTGTAGGGAGGTTAGGGGAGGAGGCGTGAAGACTTGGAGGCGCTGCTGCACGTACTTGGTAGTTCCCCTTGGATAGACTTCGCAATGTCGTTGAATTCTACGAGTTCGAGGGCTTTGAGAACATCTGTGGCGGATATGCTTTTGTGTTGTTTCGAGCTCGCTACTTCGTGTGCTCTATTGAATACGCAAGCTCAGTTCGAAGAACCTGAGCTGGGAATGGAATCCTTCTCACGTTGCGGCTGAGAAGAGGTCGAACGGTTGAGATCCAAAGGTCGAACGGTTGAGATCCAAACGGTCTATTCCAGACACGAGTAGAGGCGGCGTACCAAGGTAGTTAACGAAGACGGTTGATGCCTTCAGGATAGCTAAGATTACATCTTTCGAGAACTTCGTGTTCTCTGGGACCTGACATTCGTCTGAGCGTCGCTCACGGCCTACGAGATGCATGGACGCGTTTGGCGCGTCGAATTCGATGCTCACCTGGGACGCACGCGCCAGCTTCATGATCAAACTCCGGGGCAGCTCGAAATTGTCTATTCCCTCCGATACGGCATCCTGCTGAGCTTGTGCGGTTGATGCGCCTGCAGTGGATTCCTTGGCTCTGGGCATAGTTGGAAAGAGGACTTTGAGACGTCAAATGGTGTAGGAGTTGAACAAGGTGGTGGAGGGAGATTCGGCTGCCCCTCGCGTGGTGTGTGAACCGTTCGTTCTCAGCCACTCGACGGAGCGCCGACGACGACACGTTCTCTGCTTTCCACTTCCACGACCTTCTCACCGGCCGTCGTTAACTTTTTAGACGGTCAGTGTCAGATAGTTGAAGTACCTCACGTTGGCTCTCCTCACTTTAAATATCAGGATTTGTAGCGGGGTGGCATCCATACCAACGGCAATATCCACGGAACTAGGTACGTATGCACGTAGTTTCTTAGCACACCACAACTAACGTAGTTTTCTCAAAAGATCCAATGTTCATATAATTCATAAACGCAGTCTACTCCACACTCCCTAGACGCATGGCCTCCAAAGGAGTCTCGCTCCTATTATGGGTGTTCTTCGTGCACCTCGCTGGCATTTACCTCTACACTAGAGGATTCCTCTTAACTCGACTATCCCTCTCGGACACCACTGCTTGCAAGGATGGAAGCTGTACTCTCGTCCCGACCCACAAAAGAGCTGTGGTCCTCGTTATCGACGCGCTCCGGTTCGACTTCCTCAGTCCTCACCCGCCGAAACCGGTCTCGCCCTACCATCACAACGTCCTTGTTCTCCCTCAGGAACTCACAGCTGCGCAACCCACCCGCTCTCTTCTCTTTGAGATGTTTTCAGATCCACCAACGACAACGCTTCAACGATTGAAGGGTATCACAACTGGGTCGTTGCCGACTTTCATTGACATGGGATCGAACTTTGGAGGGTCATCTATCACGGAGGATTCATTTATCGGGCAGCTCAAGTCAGCAGGGAAGAAAGTGAGTCTCTAAGTCTTCTAGCTTCCAACGCATTTTGTCTATTCGTATCCCCCTTTGGGGAATGCAATGCATGCTTCTTCTAAGTCTGGTTTCGACAAGCGCTCGCATGTTTCCGAAGGGGTTTTTTGTGAAGATCCATTCCTGTATCCTTTTCTTTCTTCATGTTTTGGGACCAATTGCGAGACTAACCTGCTAGTGATAGGTCGCTTTCATGGGGGATGACACATGGACGACCGTCTTCCCGGATTCCTTCGAACCCAACATGACATTCCCGTACGACTCTTTCAACGTCGAGGATCTGCACACTGTCGACGAGGGGGTCATTGAACATCTGTTCCCGCTCCTCCAGGACAAGAATGCTCCTTGGGACGTCATCATCGGACACTTCCTTGGCGTCGACCATGTGGGCCACCGACTTGGCCCCGACCATCCCACTATGAAGGTAAAGCTGACGCAAATGGACGCTGTGATGCGTCGCGTCGTCGAGCTGCTTGATGACGACACGCTCCTCGTCCTCATGGGTGATCATGGGATGGACAGGAAGGGCGACCACGGCGGCGATGGGGACCACGAGACCTCTGCCGCGCTCTGGGTGTACAGTAAAGGCCCGCAGCTCCTGCACCCCAAAGCTTCCATCCCCGATTGGCTCCTCACCAACCGTCTCTTCCCAGGGGCGTCGGTTGAGCATCGACACATCCAGCAAATCGACCTCGCGTCAACGCTCTCCTTGGCGCTCGGGCTCCCCATCCCATTCAACAATCTCGGGACTGTCATCCCCGAGTTCTTCTGGCACGACAAAGCTGGGAAGGAGTACACCCGAGCGCTTGCCCTCAACGCGAAGCAGGTCAATCGGTATCTTGATACGTACCGCGCGAGCCCATCGGGGGGAGAGCTGGATAATGCATGGGGCGAGCTCGAGCGCGTATGGAAGACGGTGGATTTGGAAGCACACACCTCCGACCCGGAGGCGCAGTGGCTCGCCATGACGATGTACACCCGCTTCGCTCTCGAAGCGTGCCGTCAGCTTTGGGCGCAGTTCAATGTCTCGTTAATTGTCCTTGGCCTTGTCGTCTTGGTCACCAGCACATTCGTGGCGACGCTCGTCTACTTCAAAGTTGGCGCGCTAGAGGATAAATGGGAGAGCTGGGCCGCAGGAGCAACGAGGTGGTACACCTTGAGTGCGGCCGGTGGAGCTGGCCTCGGACTCGTCGGATATCTGGCCGCGTGGCGCTTCGTGAAAGGGCTTGGCTTGGTGGAGGCTTTCCTTTTCGGCGCGTCGTTCACGTCCTCCATCGCGGCCGTATTCTCTGCGCGACCATCATTTTCCATCCCGTCTTTCCGCTCCCTCACTTCGATACCTCTACCGCTCATCCTTCATGCTGCGGCGTTCGCGTCGAACTCTTTCACGGTCTGGGAGGACCGCATCGTCACCTTCCTCCTGATCTCCTCTCTCGCTCCCTCCGTCCTCGTCGGCTTCACGGCACCAACGTCTCGACTGCGTTACCGTATCCTCGGCTTCTCCGCGCTTTTTGCGGTCTGCATCCGGTTGATGGCGGTGAGCACGGTATGCCGTGAGGAGCAGCAACCCTTCTGCCATGTCACGTTCTTTGCATCGTCGTCGTTGCCCTCTCCTCCACTACCTGTCTCGGTGCTCTCAGTACCCATCTCACTCCTGCTGCCTTACATCACAAGGCGGTTCCTCAAGATATCGAAATCGGACAGAGGGACGGCTGCCCTCGTACTCCCTTGGATCCTCCCCGTGGCCCTTCTCCTGGGCAGCTCCTTCTGGATACTCGAACACTTCGATTCTTCCGAAGCGTTCGGTCCCGAATGGGCAGGCACGCTTCGCCTCGCGAGAACCTGGTGCGCACGGCTAGCGATAGCAAGCGTGCTCTTCCTCGGTTACGCTCTATGGTACCTCGTTCCCCTCTGTCTGGAGATATCGACCGAGACAAAAGCCGACTCGGCTGCGCATGGGAAAAGCAAGCGCGAGGTCACCGTGCTCGGGTTCGCGAACGCGTACGGGGCGCCCTACCTCGTCTTCTGGTGCCTGTTCCTGGGGCTGGTGTACCCCACGCTGCAACTCACCGGGCAGGCCGTCCTCGCGCTTGCCGCGGTCGCAGTGCTCGCGCACCTCGAGGTCGTCGACAGCGTCCGCGACGTCCGCGGCCTCGAGGCCGTCCTCGCGTCTGCCAACCCGTCCGCGCTCCTCGAGAACGACGGCACGCTCCGCGCCCCGAGCGCGCCCCTCCGCTTCTCCGAGGTCGCCCCGCTCGCGGCGCTGGCCGTGCACGCGTTCTTCACGACGGGCCACCAGGCCGCGATCCCGTCCATCCAGTGGAAGGCGGCGTTCGTGCTGACGCCGACGATGACGTACCCGCTCTCCCCGCTCCTCGTCATCCTCAACACGTTCGGGCCGCACTTCCTCATCGCGCTCGCGGCACCCCTCCTCGCGCTGTGGAACGTCGCGCCGCTGCCGCTGCCCGCGACGGACGTCAAGGCGCGTGCGGACGCCGTGCGGGCGTCCCTGGGGATGATGCTGTACCACGCGACGCTACTTCTCAGCAGTGCGACGTGCGCGGCATGGCTCCGAAGGCATCTGATGGTGTGGAAGATCTTCGCGCCGCGATTCATGCTCGCGGCCGCGACGGTGCTTGTCGTCGACCTGGCGGTCTTGTTCGGGGTTGCGGTCGGGGTTGGACGGGTGTCAGACAGGGTGTCGAGGCTGTTCGCCGCGGTGAACCAAGGCGCAAAATAGTTCGAGCCGGAGGTCTTGTTCGCCAACGCTAGTCAAGGATGGAGATCTCGCGTCCTGGAGGGGGGAAGGTTGTGTTGAAGAGGGTGTCTTGGAGGAGGAGGTCCGTCATCTATGACACTGATAGAAGTTGGAGTCGCTTTGATAGGATACGGCATATTACGCTAGTCCTGTTTTATGCACGACACCTTTTGTACCTCTCTGCGATGTGGAACATTTATTCGGGAAGGTGCAGCGCATTTTGGATCACGAGTGCGCCCTCGCTGCCTGCGTCGATCGGCCGCACTAGGCAAATGGGGAAAGCGTAGTATTCAATCACTGCTTGCGCCCGACGCCTCCGCCTCCCGGTTCTTGTCCGCAATGTCGCTGTTTCTCCACCACTTATTGTCCGCCTTATCGACGGTGAGAACAAAAGGCTACGCATAGGCGGCTTCGGCCTGTCCAGGGGCTGCCAGGTGATGGCGGATCTAGCGCGCAAATATCATTCTGGAGCGCTTCTGCGTCTCCGTTCGTGCTTTCGCACAAGCCGCCACCGCTACATGAACCTGATATGCATGGCCATGTGTCACCCTAGAACTCTATAGTATACCGGCCTCTGCCAATCTTTTGTGGACTGTCTTGCTTCTCCAGATATCTACCCCAATTGTCTTTCCCGCTCTCCCCCCTCTGCTACCTCACCACGTCGAACTCCGAACGGCCTCAGTCTCTCCAATTCTGCCCCGGATTCCTACCCCAGGATCGCACGACTTTCGAACAAGGACACGGACACGCCCACACGCACACACGCAAGCCGCTCAAGTCTACTTATCGTCACGGTCATGGGGAGTATCCGCATCCCGAATTTCCCGGCGTTTTGCTGTCCACACTTCGAATTACGGTGCAACGCCCACTGCCATACAGTCACGCTCTCGTCCGAAAAGTGGGCACTCGCGAACCCTCTCTTCCTTGATGCGGAGGAAGAGTCGAGCCTGCATGGCGCACGACTCGGCCTGCTGGCGGCGCTCTGCTTTCCTGCATGCGACGCGGGCCAGCTTCTGTCGATCGCCAAGTTCCTGATCATCCTGGTACATTGGACAGACCGACCGCGGTCGCTCTATGCAGACGAGGAGATCTTCGACCCGTGAGTGTTCCCCTCTTTCGTCTCGAGTATCCCATTCCTCCTTCCCCGGCCATCGGCCTCGCGCCTGTACCGGCCATACGCTGTAAAGCCGCACCAAGTCCTCCACGTCCTCATGTTAAGTTTAATCGACCGCTGATCTTTTCCTGTCCTTTAGGATATGGACGCGGTCCTTCCGCCCGACTACTCGCCGCGATTGGCAAAAACGCTTCCAGCGACATCTGGCAGCATTCCGCCTCGGTCAGGCGATCACCACCCAGGACGCGGCAGACGGGGTTGTCCCAGATCTCGAGTCGTACATGTCAACCCGGCGCGATGCGGTCGGTGTCAAGATGCTCCTTGATCTGGTCATCTACGCCGGGGGATTGTGCATACCACCCCAAATCTATGAACACCATACCTTACGACGACTCCGGCAAGACGCCGGTAATATTATTGCATGGGCAACCGTACGTCGCGCATCACCCACTGGTAGTTGACGCATTCGTCGCTGACTCAAATCACTATGCAGGACATCGCGGCGTACGCGCAGCATCCACACACGTCAAATCTCGTCGTCGTCCTCATGACAGAGCGGAAGTTCGCCCCGCAGGGCGCAGTGCACTTCGCTGGCAACCTCATCAAGCAGACCGTCTGCACGTTCCTCGAGAACGAAGCGCAAGTGCCCGTATTCGGCGACTGGGATGGTGACGTACGTGCGTACGTACGGGGCCTGCGCGACTGCGTCGTCGGTTCGCTGCACTGGCTTTACGAGACGGACAGGTTCTTCGGGGAGGCCGGCGAGGATGTTCGGTCGTCCGGTTGGGTCTTCGTTTCATGACGGCTACCGTTGCTACACTCACGTACGCCGACCCTTTCACGATTATTTCACGCTGACGTCGCTGTTATGAACATGCTTTCGTGTATCTGGACTAAGCATATTGCATATTCGTTCGCATGCTTCCCTGTGGCCAGAGGGATTAGACTACTATCACGCATTGATTCGCTAACAACATTAGCGTCACGATATCTATTACGCATACTCAGCATCGCATAGTCTCATCCTGCTCATACCGTCTCCCCCCTCGTCGTACCACTCCTCATCAGTACTGTCTTCATAGTCGCATTTTTGTACATCGCCCATAGATACGCATTTGGCTCCGGGTTGGTGGTATGGTCGAAATGAATCTTGTAGGATTTTTCATGAGGCTTTTCATCTCTACTTATCGTCGTTCTATTAATCGCCGGTCACAGCCTACTTGCTTACGAGACAAAGCGATTCTAACTGGAGTTTAGTACATGCTGTCTTTTGTGTTCCCGCTATCTACTACGGCTCTAAATTGAACTTGCTACTATTTGACCATGCCGCTAGCGCCCGCAGATGGATGGGAAAACTGCGCCTGAAATGGGTCGATACGTAGCACTTCCCGAATCGTGGTGTCGATGGTAAGTTGAGTACCCTTCCGAACGTTCTGCACCAACGACCCCGGAGGCGGAGTCCTCTCAACTTCCTGTATTAATACAGGCTTGTTCACGGAAATTGACACCCGGGTCACGCCATCTGCTGTACTGTCACTCCCCGCCGCTCTCGAAACGTTTAAAGGACCTTTCATTTGACGTAAGCTCTCCGTCGCTGGAAGCTGAGCAGTCCTGATTGGCAGCATTCGCAGGAGCGTGGTGGAAAGAAGCCCAGCCATGTCGTCTTCCAGGTCAATGACGCCTTCCCACCGCAAAATGAACTCGGATATATCCTCTTCTCGCTCAACCAGCACCTACGGACAGCTTGTCGAGAGGCCATTCCGCCTTCCGTCCGTGCTGTCCGAGCATTCGACAATGCAACAGAGTCTCTCTTCGATGACCCCATCGACCTCATCACAGTGTCAAACCGACACACAAGCACAATCGCGCACCCGATCGTATGTGCGGTCAGGCTCTCCCCACCCGGAATCTCCCCTCAGTGATGCCTTCGACCCTATCCGCGACCAGGTCGCGCACACCATTGTCCTGCGCGCGCTCAGGAAAGCCGAAGTGGTCGACGGCACGAAGGTCGGTGTCGTCCTGACCCTCCCCCACCAGGACGGCGAGCACTTCCTCAAAGCCGTCGCGTCCCGCCTGAAGCGCGCGATGCTCCCCAAGCAAGAGTCGTACCTCTTCGTCCTCGCGCTCCCCCTGCCCGCGCTCAGCCCAATCCTGATCTGCAGCTCGTCCGAGGAGCTCGCCGAGCGCGCGGGGCTCGTCGTGAGCTCGAAGTTCATGGCGCGCATCGAGCGGCACGAGCTGCGCAACGGGCGCTGGGGCGCGCTCGTGCGCGACCTGTGCGGCACGACGTACGACGAGGCCGCGTTCTGGGATGCCGTGCGCAAGGCCGCGCGCCAGCCCATCGACCCGCTCGTCCCGCCCCCCGGGTCGCGGAGCATCGCCCAGGTGCTGAAGGACGCGCGCGCGAGGCTCCAGCGCATCACGCCGCAGCAGGCGTACGAGGAACTGCAGGACCCGACGGCGCCGTGGCCCGTCGTCCTGGTCGACATTCGCCCGGAGGCGCAGCGGCTGGCGTGTGGGAGCATCGCGGGTGCGCTGGTCGTCGAGCGGAACGTGTTGGAGTGGCGCTTCGACCCGCGGTGTTCGTCGCGTTTGCCCATTGCTGACCGCTACGACCTTCGTGTTATTATCTTCTGCCAGGAGAGCTACACGTCATCGCTTGCGGCCGCTTCGTTGCACGATCTCGGGATGCTGAACGCAACGGATATGATTGGCGGGTACGCGGCGTGGAAAGGGGCAGGTTTGCCTGACGAGGTGGAGATTTCGTCGACCGCCCCACCCACCGAGGGTAGGATTTCTGTTCCCGTTGAGGAGGAGTAACGGTGTCGAATCGACACGCGCATCTCCCCTCCTGTAGTATACCGATATCAAACCGTCGTCTGTAGATTTTTATGTAGATGTTGTTGCCGTTTTATGCTGGAAGTCTGAACCCCTCGTGCAGCCTTCGTGATCGTTCTCCTAGTTCACACTTGCACTCATATTGAGGTACGAGCACCTGAGATCAAGACTATGTAATAGATACAGTCGCTATTCTGTATCTCCGATGATAACACCCTACCAGGGCAGTAGACTCGCTCGGGATTCGGTGGCATTGTCCCCTACAGTACGGGTTGACGTGAGAGGCCATTAATACTCTAGCTTAGAAGGGCCAGAGGGGGTCACCCACCAAGTTCCTCAGCAGCTCACATAAGCCGATCGAAGAGCGGTCTTGCCTTGGTTGGTGCAACCGTCCCCGTAGCCTTGGAAAACCTGGGATTTAGAGGTGCAGCCATTCTATAAAGATCCGTGCATGTCACCACGTGCGCTGCGGCTTGGCACCTAAAAGTGTACTTCTGAACTCACCTGATTGTGTAGGGTCCACCGCTGGTTGCCAATGCCGCTTACTTGGACTGAAGCCCAATCTACAAAAATTATGAATGAGGAAGAGGTACAGAGCGTAGAGACGGGTAAGTGACGCACCCAGGGGCGGGTCAACGCAGGTGTTGCACTGGACGTTCTGGTAGTCCTCGGAGGCTGCACCAGGGCAACCCTTCTGGGTGTAGAATTGGACCCTAGCGGCCGAAGCGAGGCCAGCGTAAACGGCAAGAGTAACGAAGATGGTGGAGAATTGCATATCTAGTAGTCCCCAAAAGTCGTCGGTGAGCATAGGCAGCGGCAAAAAGGGGAGGAGATTACCTACTGGTTGGATATGGCGATTTATGAAGGTGCTGGTATGATGAGGTTACTCTAAGAACCTCGCTGCCTTATATACTACACTCTGTGGTACGGTAGACGACGTCTGAAACATGAACGAAAGTCGAACGAGTGGTGTACATTTCTGCGAGCGGTGCGGCCGAAACTTCGAGCTTGAAGGCACTGTACTGTATCCGATACGGTGTGCACTGCGACGGTGGAGGTGCGGGCTTACATGGTGGAGTACGAGGCTAGTCGGTGCAAAAGAAGTCGCCGGGTAGGCGCAACGCCAGACAGCAAATACCCAACAGGGTAGACGTTATTGTGTTTGCATGGGGCGCATTCGAGCCCCATAAACTTGGCGAGCGGTGACGGCGGCGGCAGTGGGCATGGTCATGGTTCAATCAAAGTAGGCGATGACCTGCCACACCATGAAAAAAATAAAATCATGCCACGAGCGAATACTTTGAGCCATGGAGAAACCTAGCTTGCAAGCTCAGGTTTGGCTGCCAGTGGTACGGAGGGCCGAGCTGGAGGGCATAACCGGCGATTCTAGCTTCAAGTTCGCCGAGACATCCGGATTGTCTCGAAATAAGGGGATAACTCTGCGATACGTGTCAGTGCCACGAGTTGTAGAGGAAGTCTAGGGTTGGACCCGATTTACACGTCTTCCTTCGCAAAGCCCGAAACCAGCAACTATCCTATGCCCCTGTCCTGGCAATACGAGCGTCGCGGTCAGCCGCGGTCGCGCAGGCGATGCCCGTGCCGGGGCACAGCACGAGCGAAGCGCGGCGCAGCTGTGGAAGATGAGCGGAGCGTCAGATATCCTGCTTCGTGATCCAACCAGACCATAGGCAGGACGCCTGCTCACATTAATCCAGCATTGCTGGGGAACGTGATGAAATGGCCATTCGCACATTGCGCGAAGTCGATGCCGACGCACGCGTTCTCGCCTGACGTGCATGCTGAGTTCGCGTTCAGGCCCGCGAACTTTTGGCTAGAAAGGATCAGTCAGGGAGGCTACGGCAGCGATGAAATTGGGAGAGTACTTCAGGTTCTTCGCGTCGATTCCGTTCTGGAGAACGAACCCGGCGCGGGCAACGTTGAGCGGAGTGGCGGAGACGGTCGCAGCGAAAGCGATGGCGATAACAGCAGAGAACTTCATGGTAAGGACAGTTCAACGTCTCAGGTGAACTCATCCGGCTTCATACGCGTATTACAAAAAGCTCACGGCAATTCAATGCAGTCGCTATGCAGTCTTGCTCGGTTCTGGCCATCTTGCCTATTCAAACCGCCAATCCGACAACCCCATCCAGTCACAGCCACTACAGCATCCCCGTATCCACCACATCCTCGTCCTGGGCGTGGCGTGCTTGATAAACGTCGAGATCATGCCCGACTTCCTCGTCGCAGAGCTCTTCGTTCTGCTTGCTCGATGGGCGGGAGATGCTTGTAGCAAGGGATGATCTATCGCTGGTCCTAGTCCCCACTGGAACATCCGTAGCGCTGGTTGCGGCCACCCCGCTCGCCTGCGTAGCACTCTTCGCCCCTTGCGTCGGGGCGTCTGGCTGTCCCGTCGACTTGACTTCCGAGGGCGCGAGCGCGTTCGTGACCACCGCGCTGGCGACCAACGCTGCGCCCAGGACAGCCCCGCTCACTCCATGCGCGACGTCCGCTAAAGAGTGCATGCCACTCTCTGCGCCGCGAGAGACGTTGTCGGCCACATTCGAGACCTTTGCGGACACGGGTCGCAGGCAGACGTCGCGGATGCGTTGGGCGGTGCGCGTGCTGTCCTCGCGGATGGAACGAGCCACTTCATCCGCTGCGGCGCCGAGGCCGTCCTTGAGCAGGCCGTACTCAACTAAGATGAGCTCGAGTTCGTTCTGGAACGATGTGAGGTCGGAGGAAGCGTCCGGGTCGATTTCTGGGAGGACAATAGCGACGAAGCTGGTAGGGGGTAGACGAAGAGATTGATGTAAGGAGAGACGCGGGGAGTATAAGATTAATTTGTACTACTCACCCTTGGCTGGTTCCCTCCGACACTGGCTTGAAGACGTACGTGCGGGAATCGTTGGCCAGGGTTCCGAATATCGTATCCTTGTACAGGGGGAATGCAGACTTGCCAACTGTCAGGGTGAGTACCGGCTCCTCCCCCTCCTCAGACTTAGGCACCACGACCAAGGAGAGCATCCCTTCAGACAGTATGGCGATCTCTTCACCAAGTATTTGCGCGGCGATACACCGAGGGATATTCACCAGAGACTCCTCGGTCCCACTGTGTAGTAGCAATAGTCACGAGCCGCCAGCGGGAAGGAGAACGGGGATGAGTGATGTGTAGCAGATACGAAATACATACGAACGAGCCCTACAGAGCAATCGCATTCTTGACTTGCTGTCCCGCGTGGTGCTCCCCTGCCCCCTCTCCCTTGCTCGAGTCGTTTCCGCCAGGCTGCAGCAGTCCGTGGGCGATCAGGACCTGCTCGAACTTCGTCTGGAGCGCGGACAGACGCGAGCCGTCCTCCTCGACGCCCTTCGGGAGGGTGATCTTCACGAATCTGTCCGCCAAACGTGCCCGTAAGTCAGAGAATACGACTCGCTACGATGTTGAACATACCCGCCCTTGGCACCTTCGATCTCGGGGCTGAACACGTACGCCCGCGAGTCGCCCTCCAACGTCCCGAACGTGGTATCGTGATGGAGTGAAAACCCCGCGCTGCCGACGGTAAGCATCAGGTCGTGCTTGGATCCCGCCGGGGCTGGCAGGAGGTTGAGGTCTCCTGCGCCGAGGGTGACGCTCGATTGGCCAAGGACGTGGTGTGCGGTCGCGCCTGGGATGCTGACTAGTGTCTCGTCCATGATGGAGAATTATGCGTGCGCGAAGTGCGCTGGGGTCCTGTGGTATGGGCAGAAGTCTACGGATAGGTTTGGAAGGAAAGGGGTAGATGGTGGTGCTGGGGAGCCAGCCTCCGGTTGCGTCATTGGTTCACCTAACCCTAATTTGGGGGTAAGTACCGAACCGCCTGCCTCGACTGTCGAGCACTTGCAGGACGGCGGCGGTATGCGGCGATATGGATAATCTTGCTATCAAAACGTGTACACCTCTAGGTCGACGTAGCCTTCATCCCCGGACTGCAGAGGACGTCTTCAGCACACAAGCCTCATAAAGGAGTTACTAATCTAGAACTTACCCTCATCCCAATCAACCGATCCTGGTCAATCATGAACCCCGTATAATCCGACACATCGCGCACGCCTTTCCTCGTCGTCACCGCGTATGGCAGCCGGCTCACCACCGGGTACTGGAACACGGTCTCCGGGTCCGTCGTATGCTCCTTCTCCACAATCTGGTACTTCGCGCCTCCCTCTCCTCCCAGCTCCTTGCCTGTAGTATCGACGGGGTCGTCCAGCCGCTTCGGGTGCACATTGAAGTCAATCATGAGCATCACCATCTCCCCATCCTCGTCCGCCTCATGGAGTGGGATCGGCGGGAACATGATGCGCTGTCCATGGACGTATCTGATACGCCAACAAATACGCAGTGAGTCGAAACGTCCGCCCGGGTCTCTTGGGAGGACGTACCTCAGCCACTGGAAATGCGCGATCCAGTCCACGACGCGCGTGTTATCCGGGCCCCAGTCGTCCCACTGCTTCTCAACGACCTTCACCTTCTCTCCAGAACCAACCCCAAGAGGGATGTGCGACAGCAAGTATCGGTTGTGCAGGAAGAGGTAGTAGCTGCGGGAGGGGTCGCCATAGAAGAGCGACATCATGTGGACGTGCGCGTCGCGTGAGGTTTCGAAAAGTCGGCCCGGCGTGGAATTGGCGACGGTTGGGGCAGCGTGCGTAAGGACCCGCCGCAGGGACACCCCAGGCCTAGTCGGAGGTAAGCTGAGAGTCGCGATCTGGGTTGGGAGGAGGCGGTGGCCGATGGAAGGGGACTGTGGGGTGTTGGAGGAGACGCTGCCTTCGTCCGCGTCGCTGAACGTGTAAAGCTCGATTGAGCCGCAGCCGGTCGTGACGGTGATCATGTACGCGCGGTTTGAGATGAACGCGAAGTCGTATGCGCCTGTTGGCAAGTCGAAACCGATGCAATTCTGAATGACGGTTGGGATAAGGCATGTCAACGCTGGATGAGCCACCGAGTACTCACCACAGCGATCCTACCAGTCCTCCAATTCCATATGATGAGACCAGGGCCGTGTACCCAGAAGAACGCGCCGATGACATCGTCCACAATCTGAACAAACGAGTTTCCGACCTGGAATGGAACGGGTGCCTGGAGTTGTGGAACACGAGCCTTGGGGTGCGGCTTATTTTCGCTGATGGTCCGCAGGAGGATGGTAAAGCTTAACCCAACGAGATGACTTTAGAACGCTGTCAGCATGGAAGAGAAGGAGAATGAAACGCTACATGGCAGCATGATCTTCTTCGAAGCGTCGGAGATAACGGGGATGACGTTTGACACCGAATCATGCTCGCGGAGGGTTGTGGACGCTTTGAGGAACTGAATGTGGCTTACCTTGTAATGTCGTCTGCAGTGACCAAAGCCATAAGATCCTGCGACGGATCAATTGCGAAGTCCCGCATCCGCACTCCCAAGTCGTCTCTCTCGATCGTCCGAGCCTCGTTGGTGCTTGTGTGTAGCCAGGTGAGTTGAAGGTGCCGTGAGCCTGAGAAGTCGTTGCCCATCGACGACGCGAACACTCCGTCAACGAGCTCGTACGCCTGGCATAGGGCTGGAGCGGCGATGGGCGTAATCTGCGTCCAGTTGAGGTATCGCCACCTTGCGCGCCGTTGGAGGAGGAGCTTGAGGCGTTCCGAGATGGGTAGGTTGCAACCGACGCCTTCTACGAGCCCGTCCGCTCCGAGTTCAATGAGGTATTGAAGTTCGACGGACTCTTTGATGGATTGACGAAGTGTCTTGCAGACCTAAATGACCCGATGAGACGGCGGCACTACTTCTGGCGGATTACTTACTTCGGTACATCGCACAAGCGTCCTATGGTCCAGATACTTGAAACACTCGAGAAGTAGCTCCCCAGGCAAATCAAAAAAGCTAGTTGGGGCTGGCGCCATGACCGATCGCAACAGTTGAGGGTAAACGAGCATCGGCCTGCATCGGCCCGCTCGACTTGGTTACGGAGCGTTTGAATCTCAGCTCGAATTTTGGGTCCGATCAAGTGGTCCCTACTTACTGTACTTGTGGTTGTGTTGTAGTCGCAACACAAAATCAAGTCCTCTGCGCAGGCCAGCGATGGGGAGATCATTAGACCAGTGCCCACTCCCGAGTCCAGAGAAAGTTGAGAAGGGTGCTATCGGCTGCTAACCTGTGATAAGGACCAAAGCTTGGCGCGAGGAATCGGTCCCACGGTCACCGTACACCTGACAGTGTATCGAGCTCGTTCGGGTCTTGTGCGACGATAAGTACTTCTCCCTTCTCTCCTCGAGTTCCCTCTTTCAAAGTGCTCAATTGTTGCATCCCCT
>BACB01001503.1:0-20366 GCA_000338015.2 Ganoderma multipileum BCRC 37180
GATTGCGCTTCGAGGTTCCTCCCCTTCATCCTCCCATCTTGGTTGGAAACGATGTCTGCAAGAGAGTCGTCGATGCTCGACTCGGAGAAGAACGATAGCGCGGCGGCAAAAGGGGTTTTAGACGATGAGAGGGAGTTGGCGCGCATGGGATACAAGCAAGAACTCAAGTACGTAAATTGTCCTTGTCGTCTTTCGTCTAGAATGCTAATGAACCGCGGCACGGGGTAGGCGTGATTTGACGCTGATACAGGCAAGTGTTTGTGCCTGGTGGTCCTCCTGTGGGCACGCACGCGAGCTTCGCGAATGACGTCGGGAAAATCTCAGAATTTCGGTGTGTCCTTCTCGATCATTAGTGTCATCACCGGCATTCCTTCTCTGTTTTTGTATGGCTTGGTACGTGCGTGCGGATCCCGTGCAGACGCAAGCAGAGGCTCAGATTGCGTGACCATCTAGAACACCGGAGGACCAGCCGTGATGGTTTGGGGGTTAGTGGTGGTTTGTGAGTTCTTCCGTCATCCCCCCAGTATTGCCGATTATCAAACAAGCTGCCCAGCCTTCTTCACTTGCATGGTCGGTTTGGCCATGGGTGAGGTATGCAGTGCGCATCCTACAAGCGGCGGCCCATATTTTTGGGCAGCCATGCTCTCCGACCCGCAACATGCTGCTTTCGCATCCTGGGTGACGGGCTGGTTCAACCTTCTCGGGCAGGTCGCTGTCACCACCGGCATCAGGTATGGATCTTTCATGCTGGCGTGGACTTGCTCGTTATTAACCGTTGAACAAGCTTCGCAGTGGCTAACTTCATCTCCACCCTCGCAACCTTCGGCACCTCCTTCGTTCCCGAGCCACCCACCACGATTGGCATCTACGCCGGAGTCCTTGTATGCCAAGGTCTCATCAACACGTTCGGCGTGCACCTCCTCAAGTACATCAACAACATCTCCATCTGGTGGCATGCCGTCGGGACGACCGCCGTGGTCATCGCCATCCTCGCGGCCGCGCCGACGCACCAGTCCGCCAAGTTCGTCTTCGCGACGTTCATCGACAACACCGGGGTCGATGGCTTCGGCTGGGGAGAACGAGCGAGCCACGCATACGTCGTCGTCATTGGTATCCTCACGGCGCAGTACACCCTGACAGGTAGGCTCGGCTCGTCCTCACAATTTCCCCCTAGTGGTCCGAGAATAATAGCGCTGACGCGGAAGGTGCATAGGGTTCGATGCCAGCGCACATGTAAGTGCCACATAAGTAAGCTAAGCCGAACTATCTGACAGCAGTATGGGCGACAGATGACCGAAGAGACGCACAACGCGGCCACAGCTGGCTCCATAGGCATCATCATGGCCATCGGGGTCTCTGCCGTCCTCGGCCTGTTCCTCCTCCTCGGCCTCCTCTTTTCCATCCAGGACCTCGACGGCACAATAAACTCGCCTACCGGGCAACCCGTCGCGCAGATCTTCCTGGATACGGTGGGCGAGAAGGGCGCGATCGTTCTCATGGTGCGTACGCCGCCGCCGCCGCGGCGCAATTTTAGCAGTGGGGCGGAGCTGACGGAGACGCGCCGTCGCTGGCAGGTGATTGTTATCGGCGCGATGTTCTTCTGCGGGACGTTCTCGATAACGTCCAACAGCCGCATGATGTACGCGTTCTCGCGCGACGGCGCGATCCCCGGGCACAAGTTCTTCCATAAAGTGGACGAGAAGACCAAATCTCCAATCAGGACAGGTATGTCCCCTCCGGCTGAAGGGCTCGCTCTATCGCTAACGGAAAACGGCAGTCTGGCTGGCGTGCACACTCAGCTTTATTCTGGGTCTTCCGAGTCTGGGAAGCTCGGTTGCGTTCTCGGCCGCTACGAGTATAGCCACTATCGGACTGTACATTTCTTACGGTACGCGCCTTCCCTAGAGAACACCCATACTTACCGCTCATCTTCCGGCCTCTACGATAGGCATCCCGATCGCACTTCGCGTCCTGTACGGAAAGCGCTTCAAGCGCGGACCATTCCACCTCGGCCCATTTTCGTATCCCGTCGCGATCATCTCTTGCTTGTGGATTCTCTTCATTGCCATCGCCTTCATCCTCCCCCAGGAGAATCCTGTGAACTCCCAGACGCTGAACTACGCGATTGTCGCTGTCGGCATAGTCATTACCTATGCACTAGGCTTCTGGCTTATCAGCGCACGGAAGTGGTTCACTGGGCCTATCAAACAGATCACAAGTGAGTCTCAACGAGCACGTCGGTCTTGTTAGTCGACTAATGAGTGGGTATAGCGGAGACGGGCGTCGATGATTTGGAGTCAGAGAATGCGAAGGGTGAAACGGTCCAGGTTTCCGAGGATCGAAAATAACGGTGGTAGGTAGACCGACCTTTGTGCTAGTTGTTGTGGGTCGTTCAAAATGTCATTTTTAGAAGCGACGGATACGATCTCATATGACGGTCCCCACTCCACTGCGGTCGTGTAGGGGTGGGGTACCGTTTTCGCGTTCATATGGACTATTCGGCCTTCGCACAGGTGTCGCCGGTTCGGTCTTCAATATCCAACGAGCGGTATCAGATTGGAACTGTAGCTTTTTCTGAACTGCAAAGCGAACCGTAACACATGAAGGAAGCAAAGAACGTGCATAAGTGGGCGCTGGGGTGGGTACAACGTAACTAATCTAAACTGGAAGAACAACACATCGGCCGAGACTTGGAACCATATATGGTGACCTCACTGGCAGCGAACCCATGTTTCTTGAGCTGTCTTGACGCTTCTTGCCGTAGTCATGCCACTCGCGAGTGCTGATCTTGCAAGTCGAACTTGAACGTGTGTGCCGTCTTAAGCCGTCTTCCTCTTCGCTCCTCCCATCCCGATCCCAAGCACGAACGCTGCGCGGATCGCCGCAATCGCCGCGTTCCCAGCAAGGTTCTGCCACTCCCCACTCAGCCACACGCTGGGATCCGTCCGGCCCTCCAAGACCAACTTCCGCGCAGTCGACGCCGTCATGATGATGTCCAGGACGAGCGTGCTCCCCTGCAGCGCCTTCCAGACCGTTACGTCGTTGGGCCGTGCGCGCAACAGGCTCACTTGCAGGCAGCCGAGCATTGCGAAGAAGCCCATCAGAAAGTCGAGCAGGAGGGCTGTCTCGGGGCGGGGGGGGACGACCGCGGACGGCGAGAGGCCGGCGATGACGTCGTTTTTGGTGAAGAGGGAGGTGGCGACACCCAGGATGCAGAAGAACGGATCGATGATGGTGAACACGATGCGATAGAAGGCAGGGATGGGTGAGGATGCCATTTTGGCTGCAGGTCGGACTTGGGAGTGCTATGTGTGGTGGCAGGCGTACAAAGGCGTCGAGGACACGATGTGGATTGTGCTCGAGCTTGGGGCTGCCTCGCTTTGCACCCTCTTACTTATATGTATCCCGTGCGAAGCGAGAATGATCGACAGGTCCGAGCCGAAATACTCATGATCCCGCGCTATTGAACGCCGCGGTCTGGCGCACTACCTTGTCTCCTGCCTCTGCAGCTTTCTTGAGCTTGTGACCCCAGTGGATTTTCGCGTTATAAGTTTCCTGCAGGCTAAACCCTCAACGACTACCAAAGGCTCACTTCGATGGCACTCAACCACGATATCCACATCGTCTCCGATCGCGAGTTGAACGGCCCGATCTAGTAAGCCCACTAAAGTCATCCGTCCGAGTCATTATTCATTAATGACCATCCGGCTCCGAGAACTTACTACTTATTCAGGTTGAATGGAAATGACTCGATGCGCTTCCAGGTTTGGTGGGAGCAAGGAAGTCGTGGAACAAGACACGGAGCGTTGATCTCGGACCGTACTAATGCGCGTTGTGCACGGGAGTCCAGCAAACTGCTTTCCAGGCAATTGGGAGTGGTGGGGCTCAACAGGGTGCCACAATCAGTCGTGCGCCACGACCAGTCACAGGGTGGCTGCAAATTTTTGAGGCAGCTGAGCTTCGGGCTGCACACATAACTTGACTTACTGTAACTTTCAGTGTACGTATGGTGAGACAGAAGTCCATCAGCCACGCACCGTTGAAGTCTGCAAGTACTGTACTTGTACATATATCCACAGTGAATTAGCTTAAGTCCACATAGGAAGCGTTGACGTATGAGTATGTTATACTACGTGCGTACTCAGGTACAAACACCGCCAGTATTACACGTCAGCCCAACAAAGTGGCTAGGGGGGAGGAAAGCGAGTACGAGGAAGCGCAAGGGTACGGCAGTACAGTAAGAATCCGTGGCAAGCAACGCGCCAAAAAAACCGCGAGGCACGGAACGCGAAGCAAGGAGACCAGTGTCAGGGATACGATACAGTCCTTGTACGCAAGGGAGGAGGGGAGGTCAGAAGTCCATCGTCCACGGGCCGAAACGCAGTCGCGAAGCACCAAGCACCGACACGTAGGCCGGAGCACGGCAACATCAAAACGGTTCGTACCGTGCGAGGCAAGTCCGTTGAACCCAGAAAACCAAGGCCCAAAAGAAACCGAATGTACAACTAGCTGGCAGCGTAAAGTAGAAAAAAGTCAATAGATAAGGTACGTAAATGTATTGAGGGGAAAATAGTCCGGCGCCCGCTCGCCCCAGCTGTTCTTCGTAGAACTGAAAAACGCGCCTGGATGGGCGGGTGACAGACGCACCAGGGAGCAGGGCAAGGGGGAAAGCGAATAGGGGTGGTAGAGTAGGAGCGAGACGGGCTTCGAGCCCGTCGTCGTCATGGCCGTCGTCTCGTTTGTGTTCCGTATTTCGTCGTCCGAATCGTCGCAAACGGAGTCAGTGTCGCACTGACTCTCGTCCGCTGGGCGTTTTCGTTGCATATGGGGCTCTAACCGGGTGATCAGTTGCTCACGAAGAACAGCGCCTGCATCAGGGGGAGTCCGCAGTCAGTATAAACGTTCAACACGCCGGTGGCACATAGTAGCGTTTCCCATGCCGCCATGTGCGATGCGATAGCGGACGCCACTCACCACCTCCGAGACCGGAGAGCCTGGGTGCGCCCGGTTGTACGCGCTGACGTCCCCCGTAAGTACGAGCGCGTTGTCGGACGCGCTGTGCGCGACGATCGTGTTTACGTGCGAGCCGTCCGGGTTGACCCAGAGAGCTACAGCATGAGCAAGCGGGGTTAGAAGGGAAGATCGTAGACCGTCGGTCGGGCGTGTTTCAGCAAGCTGCATAAGGGAATTAGACAAGGACTTACGCGTGAGCTTCAACGTGTTTGCGTCCATGGTCCAGATGGCGGATTCACTTCCAGACGCGGTGGGTCGGGCGTGGGGCGGTGCTGCGTAGAGGAAAGCTGGGTCAGCATTCCCGATCCTGGACGGCCGTGCTCGACAAGGGCGGCCATATTCTCCCAAGGTTTGACACCGTATGAGAGCGGACGGCGCGCCAGGGCGGCCGATCGTAGCGCCACGACGACACATGGCAAATAGAAATGGAGACGCGCAAGGGAGGAAAGGGTGAACTCAAAACTCACATTGGGTGACATTGCTGAGCGCGGCCGCACTACCGACACAGAGAAGAGACGAAGAAAACATTAGAATCCGGCAATTGAGCACGAGAGAAGTCGCGAAGCCTTCGCAAGCGATGCCAGTGACGCACCTCCCAGAACCACTTGCGATTGCGGTGTTACCAACTGCGCCGAGGAACGAAGGGGTCTCATTCGTGTCGTCAGCGACCTACGTAGCGACGAACGGTGAGATACGTCGGCGGCATGAAAACGCGAAGAGTAACCAGGGTTGATTTGAGTCGCGGTAGCAAAAACCAATGATAACGGGTGCACTCACCAGCGCGATGTTGAAGGGCTGAGTGTCAGGGGCCTTAAAGGTTACAAGCGAGCCGTTGTCTCTGCCAAGTACACTATTTCGGCATGAGCCAAGACAGAGGGCCAGCCGACCATGACGCAACGAAATCCGGAATAGAAAAAATCAGGTACCGCGCAGGCGCTTGATCAGAAACGGCGAGTGATCTAAGGGCGATGAAGACATGATACTCACACACCGGAGGACGAAAGCCGCAAGAAGCCAAGAGAGGTGTTGCTAGAGACGGTACGGGCTTGAAGAGTACCGATGTAGGGCCCCTCGAAGGCTCTGGTGCCAGGCAAGGGGACGAATAGTAGGTGAGAGAGGGACGCAGTGCGAAGAGTAATAGAGCTCACAGATGAATATGTTCGTGGGGATGCTTGTGAGGCTTATGACTCGGACGTGGACTCGGAGGGGCACGCTTCGCGATGCCAGGCTCAGAGGGGGTGGCGCGCTTGAAACGGCGAGGAGCGAGCGGGGGCAGACCTGCGGCGAGGCGTTGAGCGTTGGTCCCTAGTTCGACATGGGAGGCGAGCGTCGCAGGCAAGTTCGCGGCGAAGAACAAAAACGTTAAAAATACGGCGGAGAAGGACGAGAGGCTCAGGAAGAGCATCGTGCCGGAACGTGAGGGAGGAGAAAGGAACGTAGGGAATGGACAGGTTGGTGAAGAATATAAGACGAAGCGAAGATATCGGAAGGGAAAAAAGCAAACGCTGGACAATACAGTACTTCCGGGGCCCCCGGTTAGGGCACGAATAATCCGAGATCAAGACCATGGCACGAAAGAACCGTGATCTAGAATCCCAATCCGGCATGTGTGCGAGGCTGCGCCCCGATCAGCCCATCGGGTGTCGAGTTTGTTGCAGTGACACGCCGTTGAACACTGCTCCAAACCCCTCTCGATGTCGGCATAGTGCGATGGAAAAATAGCACCGTCCCCGCCTGTCCCCGCCCCTCAGTCGGCCCCTCGTCGCGCGCCCAGAGCGTGTAACACGGTGTCCTATGACCGAAAACTTGCAACGTTGCGTCAACGTGTCCCGAGTAGCGCTATGAATTGGAGGTAAGTGGTGTGCCTGGAACGAAGGGCACTCCGGGATGTCGAGGTAAGCTCCGACTAGAAGGCCCGGCTTAAGTCATGGATCCATGGACACGACCAGCCGTGCGAGGAAGGTTCGAGAGCAAGGCGATAAAATCGTGCTTTGTCCCAAAGAAGCTGGTACATGAGGCGTAAGTCCTGCACGCCACGGCCATCGGAAGATTTTGGGAAGCAGGACTTGTTGGTGCGAGCCTGTCGGTCAAGAGAAGCAGTTCGATCCGGAAGATTTTGCCTGCCCCAGTAAAGGTCCAGCGCGAGAGATTCTCAGGCCTGGAACCAGGACAAAGGCGATGAGCGAACGGGTCCACTTGCCCAGCGTGAGGTCATCGATGTCGATCCGCGACTTCGTCCTGAAAGGCGCTGCGAGCGGTGTCATGTATGAGATCGGGAAGAGACAGCTGTAGCGGCTTAGGTTGCGGCAACACAGGAGACCTGCAGCTTTGAAAGCCATTCCCAGCACGTGGTCCATCATACGCGACGCGTCTTCCTGGTATGGCGCACAGTGTCGAGGGCGATCAAGTTGAAGCGAATGTAACATTCGAGAGCATCCTCACTTACCACCCTGGGGTTCACGTAGACCCAGAAGTATTCTTCATTGATAACTTTAGGAAAGAGTAGACACAAACTTGGTTGACTAAAGGTTGGAAAATGTCAATGTGGCAGTATATGTTGCGATACATATATACCTCATGTCTATTATGCAAAAGCGACTAAACTACAATACACTATGCACGAGTCGACATATGTTTCTATCCAAAACCACATTCCAAATGCAATCAGGGGGAATGGGAATGCGTGAGAGCGTACGAAAGCAACGAAACGAAAGCAAGACGACGAACGATGTCAACTGTAGACTGTAAACGCACCCTGAAACTTCCGCCCACCCGACGACAATCCGCCCTTACTCGTCGGCCTCGTCCTCCACATCCATCATCCCCAGCACATTTCCATCCGCGTGCACAGGGGCCTCGTACACGGCAAACGCGGTCCTCGTGCCCTTCGCGTCGGGGACCACCACCTTCGCCGAAGCCCCCGCAGCCTCCACCGCCTCCAGCTCGCCCTCCACCTTCCCGCCGCTCGTCCACCCCTTCTGCCGATCCAAGAACACCTCCGGGCTCCGATCCAGCAGCATCTCGAGCTCCTCGTCGCTGATGACGCTCGCCCTGCCCGCCTCCGAACTCGGCACGACCTGGATGCGCTCGCCCTCGAGCCTGTGGAGCTCCATCGCGAGCTCGGCGAGCGCCTGGTTCTTGTTGCGCTTCGTCGCGGCGGTCGGGTTCACGAACTCGCCTTTGGCGATGACGAGCGCCTCGAGCTTGCGCTTGTCCGTCGCGCGCTGCAGGATCTTCGTCTCCACCGTGTGAGCGCAGAGGAGGCGGAAGATGAGCACCGGCTTCGTCTGCCCGATGCGGTGTGCGCGGTCCTGTGCCTGAAGGTCCGCTTGCGGGTTCTACGCACCAGTACAGCGCGTCGCGGAAGGGGATTAGCATCGGGTTGTGGCAACCGTAGAATGAAATTAACGTACCCAGTCCTGGTCGTAGAAAATGACCGTGTCGGCCTGGACGAGGTTGAGACCCAGGCCGCCTGAGCGCGTGCTCAGCAAGAACAGCCGGGGCGTGTCGGGCGCGTCACCGCCCTCCTGGAATCGCCGAATGTCTTCCCTGCGTGACTCCACGTCCATGCTCCCGTCAATGCGGGAGATCGGCCAGCCTTTGTGCTCTACCGCCCAGTCCTCGATGATGTCGAGCATAGTCGTGAACTGGCTGAACAGCAGAACCTTGTGGCCCCGAGCGAACAGGGCGTCGAGCAGCCGCTCGAGTACCATCATCTTCCCGCTCGTCGCCACCAGCTCGTCGCCGAGGACATGCTCGCGAGTCCGTGGGTCCTTGGGCCAGTGGAACAGGAACGGGTGCTGGCAGACCTTGCGCAGCTGCATGATGACGTTTTTCAGGTTTTTGTTGTTCACCTCCTTGACTGTTCGTCGTATCGACGAACGCAGCGAGAATGAGCTCCCCGAAAACGCCATCCGAGGATAAGTTGGTGTACGCACCTGCCACACGCATCTGCCACTCCCTCCCGATATCCTCCCCGCTCCGCGCCTTCTCCTTCCGCACCTGGATCTGCCCCTCGTCCAGCCTCTTGAAGTACCCCTCCCCATCCTCGTCCGAGCTCTCTACATATTGGACATGGACCTTCCCCCTCAGCCCCTTCCCGGACCGAACCTTATCCCTCGCCACCTGCTTCAGCGGCCGCTCCTCTTCATCGTCCGAGACCTTCCGCCGCCCGCCGTTCAGCCGCTCCTCCTCCGCACGGATCTCGTTGATGAGGTGCTGCCGCAGCACTTTGTCGCCTTGCACCACGACGTCATACAACGCGCGCTGGCGCTCGGACAGCGGGGTATAGAGCACGTACTCCTTTTTGGGCGGGAGCGTCATCTCGACGTCCGCCTTCATGCGGCGGAGGAGGAACGGCCGCAGGATATCGTGTAAGGAATGGATGAGCTTTGTCTCACGGTCGGACGTGAGTTTGCTCTGCAGTCTGCTCTCATCGAACCTACGCACGGCAATTAAAATTCGTTAATTCTCGCGTGACAAAACGACCAAGAGGGGCAACCCACCAAGACTGGAAAGTCGATAAGTCCCCGAACAAGTCGGGTAGCACGAAATTCAACAGGGCCCACAGCTCCGCCAAGTTGTTCTGCAGCGGCGTGCCCGTGAGTATCATTCGCGCGTCGGCGGGTATCTTCTTGATCTCGCGCATGAGCACGCAGTCGATGTTCTTCAGTCGGTGGCCCTCGTCGACGACGATAAACCCCCAGTGGTAATGGGAGAGCTCCGCTCGGTCGTTGATGACGATCTGGTACGTCGTGAGCACCACCGGGAAGTTCGTCCTCTGGTGCGGCTTCAACGGGTGCTTGTTGCGGTGCTCGGCCGGGGGCGGGATCTCCTCGTCGACGGTCATGGAGTCTTCAAACTCGTCGGAACCGGCCTCGGAAGGGGACGCTCTGCGAGGCTTACCTTGAGCTCGCGCTCCGCGACGACCACGTGTGGCCGCCGTACGGCGCGACTTGGGTGGGGGTGCTTCGTCCTCCGAACTGTCGTCGTCTCGGGTCTTGCGCCCGCGCCCGCTGGCCTTCCCACGTGCACGACCGCGACCACGAGCCTTCGAACCGCCGCGCGCGGCAGCCTTTCCTTTCCCTTTCTTCCCCGTCGACGGGGTGGCGGCTGCCAGTGCAGCGGCTTGCGAAGTACTGGTACCACGGTAGTACTCCAGGTCGACTTCGTCCATGGTCATCTGCGTCCGACGGATTTCGGCGCGTTCTTCTTTCGATCCGTAGTATGTCACCACAGGGATCTCGGGAGCGAAACGCGCGAATTCCTTGGCCCAGTTGTCGAGCACCGCCAGCGGGCATACGACCATGAAAGGGGCCACCGTGCGCTCTCGAAGGAATGCATGGAAGGCGATGGTTTGAATCGTCTGGCGGAAAATCGTTGTGGGCATGTTGGTTTATGAAGACTTATGCGAGCAGCTCACCTTTCCGAGACCCATTTCGTCGGCTGTACGCACGCGCACGTTAATCGCATGTTTGGGAGCCTTCAAGCAAACCACGCACCGAGAATGCCAGAAATCCCATTCTGGTGCAGCCCTGCCATCCACGCAACGCCTTCCAGCTGGTAATCCTTCAGCGTCGCACCCGTGACCAAGGCGGGCTGCTGGAAGGTGTACTGCTTCTCCTTCTCGCCTTCCTCCGCCTTCTCGCCTTCCTCCTCTTGCGCGCCGCCTGCCTTCATGCGCTTCGCTCCACGTTCTTCCTCGGAGTCGGACACGACTCGGGAACGCTTTCGCGTATTCCTCCCCTTGGGCTTTGACTTGGCCTCGGACTTCGGTTTTTGGCGACGGGCTCCATAGTTGACTTTGACTTGGTCCATCTGCAACTTCAGCAGCTTTACGTACTCCCCGGACCTCTGGATGAGATTCTCGAGCTCTGCGAGATGTCCATCCTGAATTCCACAAGGTTAGGTTCAAGAAAGTACGGGAGGGATGCTGCGCTCACTTCCCCCTGCCCATCGCCACCATCCTGTGGGACAACATGTCAGCCGATTTTCATCTAGGGTGTTAAGGTCGCGCATATACAGGGATAACAAGCATGTTGCGTATATCCCATCACAGTTCAGGTGGTTAGCAGATTGATGGCGCCGTCCCGCCATGAATAGTGAACCAGACTGTGAAGTGGCCGGGAGGAGGTTTCTTGTATGCGTCGAAACTACCATAGCTGACGCTATATGCGCGCTGCACGATAGTTAAGACGCATACACGGAGCGACTTCCCTTTGGTAGAGCAGCCAGATCCTGATTCCTCTTCTGGGTGGTTCTCCCCAAACGCCGACGCGGACCAACGCGGCTAACGCAAAGATGTTCAAACCACACACCTTTCGGAGACTCTCCCCTACAGCACCGTCACCACCATCGTCATCTGTCTTTATCTGTCATCCCGGTCAGTGTCTCGTGTCGGAACTGGTAGAAAGACAGTGCCTACATCCTCGGGAACGGTGGCGGGGCTTGTGGGTGGGGACGTGGCGCGAGTTGACGGGACTATTGGAGACGATCGTGAGGGTGGGGTAGAGCGCGACGAGGGCGCCGTAGACATGTCTAACGCAGGAACGGTTGTTGACGTCGAGCTGGACGTCGAGGACAACGAGGAGGGCGATGAAAAGCACAAGACTTGCACGAGGGGGAGAGGTGACGGAAACAAGGACGTGACGGAGACGAACGCGCCTGGTCACGAGTGACGTAACGTGGTTGAGTCACATCCGTGACTCGCCTTTGACGGCCCGAGGCGCCAGCCGCTCTTGCGATTGGCCAGTTTGGCAACCAGGACTACATTTTTACGGTGTCCCCCTGCAGGTCTTCAGCTATCACTTTCAGGGCTGCGGCATCTACTAGGACCCCCCTGAGCTTTTAGGCAATGCATTTTTCTACTCAGGAAGTTTCCGCACCTGATCAAGTATGGTTTTCAAGCACAGAACTTAATGGGAGACCATCATTCTGCCTCGCCGCAAACAGGATAACTTCCGCGTTTCAGAATTGGCCGCTGCGGCTCGTACAGCTACTATGTGACGGATAAAAAGTTGACAGGCGTTCCCTGCTGGGTCTGACCCGTAGCATATCGACGGCTGCGAGCGCCAGCGGTTGCCCAATCCGCCTGTTGGGTACGCTTACTAGTCGTCACTCTAGTGAGTAGACCTTCCGTGTTTTCTGGCTTTGAGCAGGACTGACTATTATGGTTCTGTTGCGAACGCGTATGGCAAGTGGAGACACGCCGCCCCCACCGACCCGCTGCTCGCCGTTCCGCCGGCCACGACCTCACGATCGGGACCAGGTGGCATGTCTTCGGCAGCGGCCGACACTCAACTCACTGTTATTTCGTTATCAAACGCGATTATAGTAATTGCGCACCCGAGAGCCGCCAAGCCGCCTATTCCGGGCTGCACACGAAGCCCGAACGTCCTCCGAGCTCCCGGCAGTCTCATTTCAAAGTCTCCGTAACTCGCGCGGTGACATCCGAGGACAGGCTCTCCGAAGCGGGGCACTTTGCTCGGTAAACGATCAAAGTATCCATGGTATAAAGTCCAGCTCGCTGCTCTTCTATGCCCCTTCAAGTCTGCCAGTCGCTATGTCGGACCAAAATGCCGCCTTCCAAAATCTCTTCTACCTCGGCAATACGTTCAATGCGATCCTCTACGGTCCGTGCTCCCTAAATCCTCCCTCACGCATGCAATCTCGCTAATACAGCTGACACGCAGGGGTGGAGCTTGTGTTTTTCTTCGCGACAACCACGCTCATCCTGCGAAATAAGGACGACCGGAATCGGCGGAGCTTCCGAATATTCTTCTACTGGAGCATAGGAATGCTACTCATGATCACCATCTACGTCGCCGCGCAGGCGATATTTGGCGAGGCAATGTGGGTCGAGAACGCTGACTATCCAGGAGGGTCCGGAGCTTACTTCGTCGACCATGCGGCGGTGTGGTATCAGACGTTGGGGACAACAGCGTCCGTGGTCCTCAACTTCCTGAGCGACGGGTTCCTCGTGCGTCCTTCCTCTTCACATCTCTACAATACTTCCTAACCGTGACGACCGGCCCTGCAGCTGTACCGCTGCTACGTCGCCTGGGACGACTGGCGCGTCATCGTCTTCCCCTCCTTCCTCTACTTCAGCACCATCGGTAAGCCTCTCCCCCAGTCCCCTCCACAACGCCTAGTCAGCCTCACCCCTCACCAACCACGCAGGCCTCGGAATCGCGACGTGCATCATCACGGGCCTCCCAAACGCGGACTTCTTCTCGGGAATCTGCAAGCACCTCGCGCTCACGTACTCCTGCATCGTCATCGCGCTCAACGTCACCGTGTCCTTTCTCATCTGCGTTCGCCTCCTGGGCCATGCGCGCGAGATCAAGGGCGAGCTTGGGGAGCACGTCGCGGACAAGTACACCGGAACGGTGTCGCTGATCGTCGAGTCCGCGCTGCCGTACACGCTCTTTGGGGTCGGGTTCTTGGTGACGCTCGGCATTGAGCACCCGTCGTCCATCTTGTTCTTGTCGTTGTACGTCATGTTCACCGTGAGTATCCTCTCCCTCCTCTGTGATCATGGTTGGCTGAGTCGGGGCTGGCTCTGTGGGACGCGCAGTGCATCTCGCCGCAGATGATCGTCCTCCGCGTGGTCATGGGCCGCAGCTTCTCCGAGTTCAAAGAAGCGGCTACCCCTGATACATGGTCGAAGCTCAGTATCTCGTCCGAAGATGCCCTTCGAGACTTCACATTCGGATCGGACGAGGTGTCACAGAAGGAAGATTACCGGCAGTCAAAATGTTCACGTACCCCGAGCTCTTCTCAGCGGCATCTCGTTGAATACGTTTGAGTGGACACGGACTCCGAGGGACGTGACTGGCGGTGAAGATTAAAACGATGCGGGCAATTGTACGAGTATTTTGCAAAAATAACATTATGCATTTTTTCCGAAGCGGTTATTTGACCGAACCGGCATGCGAAAGACTCAGTCACTACAGCATGATGTCTGAGCCTACATTGCGGCAGCTCTCACTCAGGGTCGCCCCCGTCACGGTTGGCCGTCTCTTAAATTCCTTGCTTATGTTAGTCTATACCTACCATACAATTACCTATCCCATCTCCCATACAGAGCAGTTCACACGGACACCATCTGTTCTTTTCCGCCTGGAGGTGGATATCGATGTCACCACCGACTCCATCCTTCTCGTTTGAAAGAGATGACGTCACAGCGCCACCACGAGCGCTTCAATTACCAAATTTATCCAAACTCGGGACCTCCAGCCTCCAAAACGACTCCCTTTTTCCCGCATCCCCACCAATAGGCGTGTAGCATATATTACAGGTGCGTGTGTAGTTAGTCGTACGGACGGTATTGCACGAGACACATGGGAGGAAGGCTTATACAGAAGGATTTCTGGTCATGAAGACTACGGAAGTTCTGACCGACTTCAACGGACACAGAATCTCTATCAGCGAGAGGCTGACGAGACGAGAATACCTAGTCTCAATCACCTGTGACCTGCTTAATAGGCCCAGTGAACCACTTTCGGGCGCTGAGGAGCCAGAAGCCCAACGCGTACAGAACGACGATACCCACTGCGACAACCGCGTAGTTCAGTGTTTGCGAGTTGACAGGATTTACTTGCGGGAGGGAGAAGGCGATAGAAATGAACAGGATCCACAGGCAGGCGGTGATCGCAACTGGATACGAAAAGGGACCGAGATGGAACGGGCCGCGCTTGAAGCGCTTGCCATACAGGACGCGCAACGCGATGGGGATAGCTGAATGCAAGGCGTGCGGGTGAGCGACGGGCGGCGGAAAACATAGAGTTCTACTGAGAGAAGACGTACCATAGGAGATGTAGAGTCCTATAGTGGATATACTCGTGGCGGCCGAGAACGCAACTGAGCTTCCTAGACTTGGGATAGCTAGGATAAAGCTGAGTGTACATGCTAGCCAGACTACAGTTTGTTTTTGTCAATGTCAAAAGTAATGAGCATACACTTGAGGGGACATACCGGTCCTGACAGGGGACTTCGTTTTCTCGTCCACCTTATGGAACAACTTATGTCCGGGGATAGCGCCATCCCGCGCGAAAGCGTACATCATACGGCTATTCGACGTTATCGAAAAGGTCCCGCACAAGAACATCGCGCCGATGACGATCACCTGATGGAACCTTCCCCTCAGCTCTGCTTCCGCCGACTCTAAAGGACGCGGCGGCGTACGCACCATGAGAACGATCGCCCCCTTCTCCCCGACCGTATCCAGGAATATCTGTGCAACGGGTTGGCCAGTCGGAGTCTCCACCGTGCGATTGAGGTCCTGGATAGAGAAGAGGAGCCCGAGGAGGAGAAACCAACCGAGGACGGCGGAAACCCCGATGGCCATGATGATGCCTATGGACCCGGACATTGCTGCGTTGTGCGTCTCTTCGGTCATCTGGCCGCCTTTAAGCTTCTGTCATTCGAATCGCCTTACCACCATACGACACTCACGTGTGCGCTGCCATCGAACCCTGCCAATGCGCCTTTTCTGAGCAAGGGTCGGCTTCGAAGGACGAAAAGACGAGGCGCGGGCTTACCCGAGAGGGGATACTGGGCCACGAGGATCCCGATGATGCAAACATACGCATCGCTTGCTCGCTCGCTCCAGCCTACGCCGTTAACGCCAGTGTTGTCGATGAAAGTGGAGAAGACGAACTTGGCAGACTGATGGGTCGGAGCAGCGGCGAGGACGGCGATGATCACTGCGGTGGTTCCGATTGCGTGCCACCAGACAGAGACGCTGTTGATGTATTTGAGCAGATGCACACCGAACGTGTTAATGGAACCCTGGCAAATGAGGACTCCGGCATAGATGCCAATCGTAACGCGCGGTTCGGGGACAAAGGAGGTGCCAAATGTCGCAAGGGTGGAGATAAAATTTGCTACTGTAAAACTGTTCCGGGGATGAATATCAGTGTCTGCTCTAGCCCCCAGAAAATTTTCGCACCTGATGCCCGTGGTGGTGGCGACTTGTCCGAGGAAATTGAACCAACCGGTGACCCAGGAGGCGAAAGCAGCGTGTTCTGGGTCGGAGAGCATTGCCGCCCAGAAATATGGACCGCCACTCGTAGGATGTGCACTGCATATCTCGCCCATGGCCAAGCCGACCATGCAGGTGAAGAAAGCTAGCACCATTAATCAACGGCATGCCATACGAAGGAAGCGCCTCATAACTCACCGACAACAATCCAACCCCATACCATAACGGCTGGGCCGCCAGTGTTCTATGCAATCGCGCAACCTCGATCTCAGCTTGCGAGCATCCACGATAATTCAGACGTACCAGCCCATAAAGGAACATAGAGGGAATGCCGGTGATCACGCTAATGATCGAGAAGGACACACCGAAATTCTGCGGTCGCACAAACGGCAAACATCAATCCTGAAGCTCGGCGCGTTCTCACACAAAGACCATTCGAAGACCAGGTACTTACCTGCAACAACGTTAAATCGCGCCTGTTTCCACACCGTCGTAGTCCATGAGTATCTTAACACGCTGAGGATGATGGACGTCCCACCTGAGTTCCTGCTTGTATCCCATCCGCGCCAACTGCTTCTCGTCATCGAGTACGCCGTTAACCGTTGTTTCACAGCCGCCCTTCGCTTCAATTTCAGAGGAAGTGAACATTATTGCTCGTCTTCGACTCTGTATGGATGTGGTAGCGAGCCTAGGGGGCTGAGAGGGATGCGAGCGGAGAGGGAGGGCCTTGAAACGCCAGCATGTTATCTTCTATAAAGGAAGAAGAGTTAAGATAGTTTGAGTCTTCTAAGGGGCGCTCAGTGTTTAATGCGGCCCGGAACCCTGAATTGGCGCGAGGCCTGCGTGGGGATAGAGGACGCTGGCGACCAATGCCGCGGCGATGCTGGAGTAGCCGTTGCAGTTGATAAAATGCAAGAGCTGGATGACATTATCGATTGTATAGAGCCCCAAGGCTCTCTCGGAGTCGATCTAAGCATAGACTAGGATAATGAAGCCTGATCAGCCATATAAACTGGGTGGAGGTTGGGCAGGGGCTGTCAGTTGGGGTGCATGTCGAACTTAGCTATGGAAATGTTGGGACGCACAAGCCATATAAAATAGACATTCTGGGATACACGGGAGTGAGGGGATGTTGCGAATGGGGAGTGGCTGGCAGAAACTGGGCAGAAACCTGTCCTATACGAGTTTATGTAAGTTGGGGTTTTCGATGAAGCAATGGGCGCTCTATTGCCAACCGTGGCACAGCCACTGCTAGCACTTTCCCGGGAGATCCCGGAGGTCTGGGTCCTATCGTGCCCGCAGTGCGGCATAGCCCCTCAACGTCGTGACACTCCGATGTTTCCTCTGTTGTACATACTAGACGTTTGTCTCTCCCCAAAACATTGCTAA
The DNA here is from genome assembly GCA_000338015.2 of Ganoderma multipileum BCRC 37180. NCBI lineage: Eukaryota > Fungi > Basidiomycota > Agaricomycetes > Polyporales > Polyporaceae > Ganoderma > Ganoderma multipileum. The sequence goes on from BACB01001503.1 coordinate 17,387, forward strand.
AGTCAGTGAGCTAGCTAAAGTCGATATAGGCTCACGACATCCTTGCTAAGGCTACAGGCTGACATTGACAAGTCCGAGGTCTCAAATGCGGCGCGAGTTGCTCGAGTCTTTTTTCTACATGGGGCACAGCTGGACATCGTAGCCATGGGACAGCGTTGTGTGCGGGCGTAGTCGATTTCGGCGGTCGCACAGCCCGAAGAGAATGGATCTCATACCTACCGGTACGTGCATCCAGTGGTCGCACGCCGTCCGGTCTCTGATGACATCAGTACTGTAGTAGAGGGCATTGGAACCATTTCCCCACGCCTGTAGCTCGGGACACAGCGCCATCCTTGCGCGCTCGGTACTCCTCGCACTCGCGGAACTGGGACTTCCTGCTGAGCGTCGCGGGCTCACATGGACGTCGGCGGGCTGACCGGCGTCGCGGCAAGGTTAATTTCTCGGATTCCAAGGAATCTGCCTTTCTGCAAACTACTCGAACGCATGGCCTCGGGGCTTTCTGGACAACATCGCCAGCTACATACTCTCCCAACATAGGACTCTGGGATCTGACGTCCATGCTATGCTCGATCTTCAAACTTGAAGGCTCGACTTCAAGTGCTCCCCGATGGATGAATAGTACGTTTCGACTGGAATCCGTTTACGGCGTACCGCCAGCGAGAGTGTCCGTATTTGACAACGCTGATGTCGGCCTCTATCCAGTAGGGTCCGCCGCGCTGCCGAGCTCCCGACGCGCCTCGCTTGAGGGGCTATGCCGTTGCATTTTCCCGCCGTCGCCAGATTACTTTTGGACACCTGAAGGCCTTGACATCGTGAAAGCCTGTCATCAAAATGACTGACTCGATCGAGTTCACTCATCCGGACCATATCTTACCCTTCGAGGACGATGCAATCATCGGCATTGCCTACGTCGGAAGACTCGACTTTCGTTAGGTTGGCCCACTGCCTCCACTGCGATCCTCCTGAGGTAGTGGCCGTTCGTGGACGTATCCTGCCATCATTCGTGTGAGTCACTCTCGGCCTGTGCATCTTGAAAGGGAATGTTGATGGCGAACGTTCGATCTATGCGACCGCAGGGTTCCCGTCTTTTGAAAAGACTTCCGCGCCTTGTTAATGGCGCCGTGGCCATCGCGACCTCAATTGGCTACGCAATAGCCAGCGACAGGGCTGAGGTGCTGTCACCCGCGTCGGTACGTCCATCTCGTTCCCACTAGCTTCCCGAGCGACCATTTGCCGTATTCTCATCGTTGCTTGCGCAGCGGTCATGGCGAGATCTCTCAATCCCAACGTCGACTTCGAGTTAGCTGTAGATCAAATTACAACATTCAATCGTATCCGAAGCAACACGGATCACCACATTTGAGCGTCGCGTGACTGTCAAGTAAGTAGAACTATCCTGGTCCGGTCGCATCCGAATCCTTACATTGCGTTATCACCATGCCCCCAGGTTCCCGTTCAGTGGTCGGCAGAGGGCAGATAATGTTGAAGCTTTGAAGGTCACTTCGAGCCTATGACAGAAATGTGGGAAGCGCTACAGAAGGGTGTCGTAATTGATCCCGGGACTCATGCTTGCGAGCTCTAGTTGTTTCCCACTTCCACCGCGCCTTACCCGCCGAGGGACATCGCGTCTGACATCGATAACAGTTGCTAGAGGACCTTTACGTTGCAACCATCCCGAACTCAAACTGGGCTCTCCGCAACAACGTGGCTAGCGGTGTACCATACCCGGAGTACGGTATCCGTGGCTATGCAATACAGTCGGCAAGGCGGCAGACACGGACAACGCAGTCCGCGCAGGCCTCGTCCGTCCTAGTACTTAAAACCCAACTCGGACTCTCCAGTTCTTCACCGACCTGGAGTCCGCCTGCTCATATTCGCTTCATCCTCCCCGCTCGATCTTGCGTAGAACGCCTCCCTGTTTTTCCTCTCCGGCCGGACCAACACCATGAAGCTCTCTTCCTCCTTCCTTGCCTTTGCTCTCGCCGTGACGGCTTCAGCCTCCCCTCTCAACGCTCCCCGTTTCGGGCAGGGCGGCTTCCAACGGCCGGGCTTCAGGGGTCAGCGCCCCGGCGCCGGTGGCGCCGGTCGTGCCACAACCAGCGTGGCCGTAGGTTCGGTGGCGGCCTCAGCAAACACCGCGACGGCCATCGGGACAGCTACCGCTATCAACACGGCGACTGCTGTCGACACAGCTACTGTCATCGATTCAGCTACCGTTATTGGCACCACGACGGCCGTTGCAACCTCCGTCGCAGTACGTACTTACACCTTCTCCCGTCGAACACGTCTTAATTCTATCTTTCGTGAAGGCCACCAGCACTGCGAGTGCCGGCAACAACGCCGCAGGGAACGGCGCGGCCACAGGAGGCGACGACCCCCAGACGTCGCTCACGCTCCTTCAATCCGTCATCGCCACCGGGTTCGAGAACAACGGGCAGAGCGTGCAGGAGGCCGGCCAGGTTCCCTCGCTCACGTCCCCGAACAACTTCATCAACTTCTGCGCTACGCTGCCCAGCCTCCCGATCACGAACGGCAAGCAGATCACGACCGGCTCGTGCAACCCCGCGCCGATGGGCGTCATCGCCTCGACCGCGAACATGCCCTCGGCCAAGTTCGTCTTCCCCACGAACAACGCGCAGGTGCCCGCGCACACGAACTTCACGGTCCGGATGGCAATCCGCAACCTCGAGACGGGCAACTTCGTGAACCCGAACGTGAGCTACTTCGCCGCGCCGCAGCAGGTGAACGCGCAGGGGAACATCAAGGGCCACTCGCACATCACCATCGACCCGCTGCCCTCGCTCGACAGCACGGAGCCCACGGACCCGACCAAGTTCGCGTGGTTCAAGGGCCTCAACGCCCCGGACGAGAACGGGGTGCTCGAGGCGACGGTCGCGGGCCTCCCGGCAGGCGCGTACCGCATCGCGTCGATCAACTCGGCGGCGAACCACCAGCCTGCGCTTGTCGCGGTCGCGCAGCA